>JAKVIS010002335.1:0-24483 GCA_033119425.1 Bufotes viridis | reverse complement strand
CGATCATGTGCCACTTAGGGACATGTGACCGCACAGGCTTAGCGATCATGTGCCACTTAGGGACATGTGACCGCACAGGCTTAGCGATCATGTGCCACTTAGGGTCATGTGACCGCAGAGGCTTAGCGATCATGTGCCACTTAGGGACATGTGACTGCACAGGCTTAGCGATCATGTGCCACTTAGGGACATGTGACCGCCGAGGCTTAGCGATCATGTGCCACTTAGGGTCATGTGACCGCAGAGGCTTAGCGATCATGTGCCACTTAGGGACATGTGACTGCACAGGCTTAGCGATCATGTGCCACTTAGGGACATGTGACCGCAGAGGCTTAGCGATCATGTGCCACTTAGGGACATGTGACCGCAGAGGCTTAGCGATCATGTGCCACTTAGGGACATGTGACTGCACAGGCTTAGCGATCATGCGCCACTTAGGGACATGTGACCGTAGAGGCTTAGCGATCATGTGCCACTTGGGCACATGTGACTGCACAGGCTTAGTGATCATGTGCCACTTGGGCACATGTGACTGCACAGGCTTAGCGATCATGTGCCACTTAGGGACATGTGACCGCAGAGGCTTAGCGATCATGTGCCACTTAGGGTCATGTGACTGCACAGGCTTAGCGATCATGTGCCACTTAGGGACATGTGACCGCAGAGGCTTAGCGGTCATGTGCCACTTAGGGACATGTGACCGCAGAGGCTTAGCGGTCATGTGCCACTTAGGGACATGTGACCGCAGAGGCTTAGCGGTCATGTGCCACTTAGGGACATGTGACCGCAGAGGCTTAGCGATCATATGCCACTTAGGGACATGTGACCGCAGAGGCTTAGCGATCATGTGCCACTTAGGGACATGTGACCGCAGAGGCTTAGCGATCATGTGCCACTTAGGGACATGTGACCGCAGAGGCTTAGCGATCATGTGCCACTTAGGGTCATGTGACTGCACAGGCTTAGCGGTCATGTGCCACTTAGGGACATGTGACTGCAGAGGCTTAGCGGTCATGTGCCACTTAGGGACATGTGACCGCAGAGGCTTAGCGGTCATGTGCCACTTAGGGACATGTGACCGCAGAGGCTTAGCGGTCATGTGCCACTTCGGGATATGTGACCGCAGAGGCTTAGCGATCATATGCCACTTAGGGACATGTGACCGCAGAGGCTTAGCGATCATGTGCCACTTAGGGTCATGTGACCGCAGAGGCTTAGCGATCATGTGCCACTTAGGGTCATGTGACCGCAGAGGCTTAGCGATCATGTGCCACTTAGGGACATGTGACCGCACAGGCTTAGCGATCATGTGCCACTTAGGGACATGTGACCGCACAGGCTTAGCGATCATGTGCCACTTAGGGACATGTGACCGCACAGGCTTAGCGATCATGTGCCACTTAGGGTCATGTGACCGCAGAGGCTTAGCGATCATGTGCCACTTAGGGACATGTGACTGCACAGGCTTAGCGATCATGTGCCACTTAGGGACATGTGACCGCAGAGGCTTAGCGATCATGTGCCACTTAGAGTCATGTGACCGCCGAGGCTTAGCGATCATGTGCCACTTAGGGACATGTGACTGCACAGGCTTAGCGATCATGTGCCACTTAGGGACATGTGACCGCAGAGGCTTAGCGATCATGTGCCACTTAGGGACATGTGACCGCAGAGGCTTAGCGATCATGTGCCACTTAGGGACATGTGACCGCAGAGGCTTAGCGATCATGTGCCACTTAGGGACATGTGACTGCACAGGCTTAGCGATCATGTGCCACTTAGGGACATGTGACCGCAGAGGCTTAGCGATCATGTGCCACTTAGGGACATGTGACCGCAGAGGCTTAGCGATCATGTGCCACTTAGGGACATGTGACTGCACAGGCTTAGCGATCATGTGCCACTTAGGGACATGTGACCGCAGAGGCTTAGCGATCATGTGCCACTTAGGGACATGTGACCGCACAGGCTTAGCGATCATGTGCCACTTAGGGCACATGTGACCGCACAGGCTTAGCGATCATGTGCCACTTAGGGACATGTGACCGCACAGGCTTAGCGATCATGTGCCACTTAGGGACATGTGACCGCAGAGGCTTAGCGATCATGTGCCACTTAGGGACATGTGACCGCAGAGGCTTAGCGATCATGTGCCACTTAGGGACATGTGACCGCAGAGGCTTAGCGATCATGTGCCACTTAGGGACATGTGACTGCACAGGCTTAGCGATCATGTGCCACTTAGGGACATGTGACCGCAGAGGCTTAGCGATCATGTGCCACTTAGGGTCATGTGACCGCAGAGGCTTAGCGATCATGTGCCACTTAGGGACATGTGACTGCACAGGCTTAGCGATCATGTGCCACTTAGGGACATGTGACCGCAGAGGCTTAGCGATCATGTGCCACTTAGGGACATGTGACTGCACAGGCTTAGCGATCATGTGCCACTTAGGGACATGTGACCGTAGAGGCTTAGCGATCATGTGCCACTTGGGCACATGTGACTGCACAGGCTTAGTGATCATGTGCCACTTGGGCACATGTGACTGCACAGGCTTAGCGATCATGTGCCACTTAGGGACATGTGACCGCAGAGGCTTAGCGATCATGTGCCACTTAGGGTCATGTGACTGCACAGGCTTAGCGATCATGTGCCACTTAGGGACATGTGACCGCAGAGGTTTAGCGGTCATGTGCCACTTGGGGACATGTCAACGCTGAGGCCATCTAATGGCTGCAGTGTTCAGTATGACCCTGACAGGACATCATCATTTCCGGTCTGCCAGGGATGGGAGCCTCTGGACATTTGTATTCTCTTCGAGTTGACAATTCTGGAACATCTTCTCTTGGAACTCAATGTTGAATGTTTCCTCTCATATTCCTACTCGAAATGTATGAATTAATTGACAACCGGATGTTACCAGTTGGGGTGTGTCCACTCTGTACTGCCAATGCCAGACTGTGTAGGGTCATGTCCCTTTGACAAAGGACATAGTAACCCCCATGTGTCAGTTTATTCACACATTTCTAAAGAGGAATGGCACAATGCGGAGTTATAAGAAAAGTTGTCCCGGAATTATTATGTCCTGGATAATTGCAGTAGTTACTGGAGCGGTTACAGCTGCTCATTAAGGGGTTAAAGCCCTGGATAGGTAAAGATCATTAGACCGATCTCCGTATTTACCATCGATTATAGATATATATTAGTACTTAGGTCGCCCCAGCATGACGTTTTAGAATGTGCTATGAGCTTCCATGTATCCGACGTATTTACTTCTGCTGAAGATGTCATTTACTGCCATTTCTGTTCAAAATGGTATTGATCACCTGCCCTAGCTGAAAGCCTGAAGTTGCGGACTCGTCCAGCTTCATTGTGGCATTTAAGAATTATTCCGACTGTGCAACTATCCTATCATTTTCAGTTTTTAAGCAATTACTTAAATCTGCAGAACATACCTTTTTTTAGTTAAATAAAATACTTCTGGTAATGTAAGCCATATTGCAACATTATCTTCTACCTCCATCTAGTGGTCAAAAGTGTTTCCTACAATCAGTGGATTTTCCGTATTCAATCTTTTTCAATCGTATTCAATGTTAAAAGCTAGTTTTTGAAGATCAAGCTTATTAACAAACGTCTTGCGTTATAGCCGCTTTGTCATTCTGTTTGTTTGCAGGCTGGCAACACTGCTCCGGTTACCATTTTACAAAAAAAATAAAAAAGTCACCGAAGAATCCATTGACTTCAGTGCACCTGACATATGACAGGATAGGGGTGTACTTCTGCATACATTTTTGAAAAGCGTAGTCGTGTAGCGTTTTCATAAACCATGCAGTTGCACACATCTGAGCCATACAGGTGCATCTCAATAAATTAGAATATGATCAAAAATGTAATTTATTTCAGTAATTCAATTCAAAAAGTCATAGTCATATATTATAAAGTCAGATTAAATATAACTATGGACAGGCACACTTCATTGTGAGAAACCCAGGGAGATCTTATTTGTACCATTAAACTCTTATTTATTAGTTAATAGACAAATAAAAAATTCTAAAATATATAAAAAACTTTTAAAAATATTATTTATATGAATTGCCATTTATTGCTGATACCATCTTCCTTCCTACACAGTGAATTCTCTATCTACTACAAATCATTCAAACTCTGGCATTTGCCATCTTTTCAGAGAAGTAAACATAAGCATATGATATATAAGATAAAAATGAGCTAAAAAAAAAACATACAATCCCAATGAATATCTGGTATAGATTAATACTCGTATAGCTGTTCACTTATTATCCTGGTGCACTGATATCGGTAAGCAAATGTTTCGTATTGATTCACTGACTGTACAAGCCAGCAAACCGTTCCAATAGGTACTTTATATCCGTTTGCAATTGGGCAACTCATTTATAAACGCAACTCGCTGGTCTTTACGTCCTCTCGTATGTCAGAACACTCTGTTTAGTGATACTGAAGGGTCTTTACTCGCTGTTCCAAGATCCTAAATTGTTACTCTCTGCATTGATTCACTGACTCTGCAGGCAGTTCCCATAAACACTTTGTATCCGTCTGTATAGGTAACTTATTGCGCTGGTTTTGCGATCTCCCGCATATAACAGAACACTATCTATTCAATGGTACTGAAGGGTCTTTACTCACTGTTTTAGAGATCATACATTGTCGGTCTCTATGACCTCCCACGTAGTGGTATGTGGTGCTCCATTCAGGTACAATGACTCCCACTGTCTCCAGTGCGGGCAGTCAATTTGTGTTATAGCAGTTGGCTCCCGGCGTCCCACGTGTTGACAAGATCGCAGCGTTCCACGTGGTGAGACCCGCTAGGATTTCACGGAGGTTCTCGTATGTTGTATCTGAGACGCTTCACATTTCTTTTTTCCAAGAAGATTAAATTTTTATTCTTAAATACAGTGGGTTATTTTTGGTGGGTACTGGACTTATAAGTGATACACAAAATCCAGTACCCACCAAAAATAACCCACTGTATTTAAGAATTGAAAATTCATCTTCTTGAAAAAAAAATGTATTCAAGACCAATTAAAAAAAAATGATTTTAATACAAAAATGTTGGCCTACTGAGAAGTATGTACAGTATATGCACTCAATACTTGGTCAGGGCTCCTTTTCCATGAGTTACTGCTTCAATGCGGTGTGGCCTGGAGGCAATCAGCATATGGCACTGCTGAGGTGTGGAAGCCCAGGATGCTTTGATAGAGGCCTCCAGCTTGTCCGTATTGTTGGGTCTGGTGTCTTTCATCTTCCTCTCTCTATAGGGTTCAGGTCAGGAGAGTTTAGATCTGGCCAGTCAAGCACAATGATACTGTGTTTATTAACCCTTTCAGGACCCACTCCCTAAACATGGCACCCGCTCGCATGTGCAGCGGGCGCCTTAGCCACGGGTTTCTGCTATTTTAAATAGCAGAGACCCACGGCACATGTATGCGATCAGCCATAAGGCTGATCGCAAACATCTTACCTTTCGGATGCCCTGGTCAAATGTAACCACGGCATCTGTGCAGACCGGAACCGGAAGTCACGCGCTTCTGGTCTGGTAACGGCGTTCCCCGGCTGAGATCGGGGAGCCTGTCACCTTGCGCTAATTAAGCGAAGCCTCAAGCAGGCGATTAGATGTATATATTAATACAGGCCACTAGGTGGCAGCCTTGTATTGATATAGTGTAAATGAAGTCTTCAATGATGGCTATTTTGCTATCACTGAGTACTAGGGGTAATCGAATGACAGTTATTGTCATCCAAGGTGCTGGGTCCTCGAGATAGAAAGCAAGTGAGAGATGCACTTTTTGTAGTTCTTTTCTGTTCTGGGACCTCCTTGTATCAACTCAAAAAATGTCCCTGTAGGGTATTTTAAGATGTATTTTCCAAAACCAGACAGAATTTTAATTTCCAAAGAATTCTACCATATCTGTACTTTACACCAGGAGTGCACCACTGTATCGCTGTGCTTTATTGGCCAGTTAACTCACCTGACCTAAACCTTATAGAGCATCTATGGGATATTGTCAAGAGGAAGATGAGACACCAGACCTAACAATGCAGACAAGCTCAAGACCACTATCAAAGCAACCTGGACTTCTAACACCTCAACAGTGCCACATTAATTAATGCAAAAGGAGCTCCAACCAAGTATTGAGTGCATACACTGTATATACTTTTCAGTAGGCCAACATTTGGGAAATAAAAATATTTTTTTTAATTGGTCTTATATTATAATCTAATTTTCTGAGATACTGACTTTTGGGATTTCATTAGCTATAAGCCATAAGCATCAACATTAAAAGAAATCTACTCTTGAACTAGATCACTCTTTGTATAATTAATCCTTATAATATATGTTTCACATTTTGAATTGAATTACTGAAATATATTAACTTTTCGATCATATTGTAATTTATTGAGATGCAACTGTTTCTTCATTACTTTCTCAGCAAACATGCTGAACGTTCTTAGTCCTAATGTGTATAAATGAAGTGCAGGAATAGTCTCTCCCATTGCTGCTTACTGCGATCTGGGGAACTTCAAAGCCAAGTCAACATCTTGAATCTTTTGTTGAATCTTTTTAGTGAAGAACCCAGGTTCTGCTTGTCATCCGACAGTTGGGTTCGAGTATTGAGGCCTCGTGGTGAACGCTTCAATCCTGTCTTTGCTGTGGATCGACACACTGCTCCAACTGCTGGTGTAATGATCTGGGGAGTCATCAGATATGACAGTCGGTCATGCCTACTAGTGATATGAGTGACACTAAAAGCTCAGTAATATGTCCAGGACATCCTGCCACCACATGTGTTGCCGCTTCCAACTTGCATTTTTCAGCAGGATAACGCTGGACCACACGCAGCAAGGTTTTCCCACGAATGTCTCCGCCAAATTGCAACATTTCCTTGGCCGGCCCGGTCAGAAGATTTATCACCATTCGAGCATTTATGGGACCAGCTTCAGCAATCTACAGATGTGCAGGATCTCCACCCTGCTGTCTATCCTAGACTATCCAAAAAAGTTTGGTGCCAATAGCTGGTGTATTTTGTGCTGTTGACGACTTAACCATTTAGCATAGTGTGTGGTCATCTTGTAAATAGTTTCTTAAATATGATGAATAACGGCACAAGGCTGAATCCTTATAATCTCTTCTTTTCAGGACTTGGACGCTGTGTGGCACACCAGAATACCTGGCACCTGAAGTCATACAGAGCAAAGGTCACGGGAGAGCAGTGGACTGGTGGGCACTAGGTATTCTAATATTTGAAATGTTGTCTGGGTAAGTGATTTTCTTCTAATGCATTTGTAAATTCTGACGGATCTTAATAGAAACAATTTGATGTAGGGTAAAATTCTTTCAACCTGCACTGATTGTTTACTCCCCAACCGCTGCTAAAAATCCATTTTGACCAAGATAAGGCAAATTATAAACTTCACTGAGATATCAGGATAAAGCTGCTGCCCCTATAAATCTATGGAGACAGGAGGGAGCCATTTCAAAGAGACACGCAGCCTGAAAGAGAAGTTGCTGCTGTTTTGAAGTATTTTGTTATATTTCCTCATTTCTGGATTCACAGCTACACTGCTCAGTACAGCTGTATAATGTGCTCCGTTCTGCTGCTTCTGAGGGTGTGCTTTAGAAAGATAAGGGAGTAGGATCTCTTGTTCTATGTGTGCTGTGGATGAGAGACCTTCTAGCAGCCCTCAGAGAAAACTCAGAGATTAACCACTTTCCTGCCACCATCTGACTAAGTCAGCAGTATGGTCTTTAAATATTGTTAGTCACACAGCAGACACCTGGAGCTAATGTCTGTGATCAGTAATAATGCTGATTACAGACATTTAACCCCTCAGATGCCATGGGAAATTCTGACCAAGACATCTGATAGGAGTGCTGCGCTCCCGGGCTCCAAACGGCTCTCCACCACATTGACCCGGGAAGGCATTTGTTCTCTGCAGTAGTCTTGTCCCCACTGAAGGATCCGAGGCTACCACAGCAATAGTTCTATGGAGGAACATAGAGAATCTCCCAGAGACTGCAATGTTAGTTCATTGCAGTCTATGGGAAAAGCGGTCTGACGATCGCATGTTCAAGTCCCCTACGATGACTTTAAAAAAGTGAGGAAAAGACATAAACAGAAATAAGTAAAAAAAATTTGAATCACCTCTCTTTCCCCATTTTAAAATAAACCATCATTAGCATTGTTGCATCCCAATTAAATAAAAATCTAAACGTATTAATCCAGTATGATAAAAAATGTAATAACAAGTGATCAAAAAGTCTATACATACTATAAAATTGTCAACGTTGCCCGCAAAAAAATAGCCCTCACACAGCTCCGTATACGTAAATAGAGAACACTGTAAAATTTAAGAAACTGTGGCAAAATTGCATTTTTCTTTCAGTTCCACTCCATATAGAATTTATTTTCCAACTTCCCATCATTTCGTCTGCAATATTATTATATGGTGCCATAGTGCCAAAGTACAATGGAAAATAGTTTGGTGATGAAGAGGTTAAGCTTGCAGAAAGGGAAACCTGGTGAAAAATGTAGAATGCAAGTCATGTAGGCGTCGGATATAGTGGTGTTCACCATCTTCACACATAACTGCTTATTCTACAAAGTCAGCTAAAAGTTTAGGAATGCTTTAAAGGGCTTTTGCAGTAATTTTAAACTGATGATCTATCCTCTGGATAGATCATCCGCATCTGATCGGCAGGGGTCCGACACCTGGGACCCCCACCGATCAGCTGTTTGTGAAGGCAGCAGCACTAGTATAACTGGCCTGGGCGCGGCTATGCTTCATTCGAGTGAACAGAGCTTAGCACAGGCTTAGCGATCATGTGCCACTTAGGGACATGTGACCGCAGAGGTTTAGCGGTCATGTGCCACTTGGGGACATGTCAACGCTGAGGCCATCTAATGGCTGCAGTGTTCAGTATGACCCCGACAGGACATCATCATTTCCGGTCTGCCAGGGATGGGAGCCTCTGGACATTTGTATTCTCTTCGAGTTGACAATTCTGGAACATCTTCTCTTGGAACTCAATGTTGAATGTTTCCTCTCAAATTCCTACTCGAAATATATGAATTAATTGACAACCGGATGTTACCAGTTGGGGTGTGTCCAGTCTGTACTGCCAATGCCAGACTGTGTAGGGTCATGTCCCTTTGACAAAGGACATAGTAACCCCCATGTGTCAGTTTATTCGCACATTTCTAAAGAGGAATGGCACAATGCGGAGTTATAAGAAAAGTTGTCCCGGAATTATGTCCTGGATAATTGCAGTATTTACTGGAGCGGTTACAGCTGCTCATTAAGGGGTTAAAGCCCTGGATAGATGAAGATCATTATACAGATCTCCATATTTACCATTGATTATAGATATATATTAGTACTTAGGTCGCCCCAGCATGACGTTTTAGAATGTGCTATGAGCTTCCATGTATCCGACGTATTTACTTCTGCTGAAGATGTCATTTACTGCCATTTCTGTTCAAAATGGTATTAATCACCTGCCCTAGCTGAAAGCCTGAAGGTGCGGACCCGTCCAGCTTCATTGTGGCATTTAATAATTATTCCGACTGTGCAACTATCCTGTCATTTTCAGTTTTTAAGCAATTGCTTAAATCTGCTGAACATACCTTTTTTTAGTTAAATAAAATACTTCTGGTAATGTAAGCCATATTGCAACATTATCTTCTACCTCCACCTAGTGGTCAAAAGTGTTTCCTACAATCAGTGGATTTTCCGTATTCAATCTTTTTCAATTGTATTCAATGTTAAAAGCTAGTTTTTGAAGATCAAGCATATTAACAAATGTCTTGCGTTATAGCCGCTTTGTCATTCTGTTTGTTTGCAGGCTGGCAACACTGCTCCGGTTACCATTTTACAAAAAAAATGAAAAAGTCACCGAAGAATCCATTGACTTCAGTGCACCTGACATATGACAGGATCGGGGTGTACTTCTGCATACATTTTTGAAAAGCGTGGTCGTGTAGCGTTTTCATTTTGAAGGCTATCTGCTCATAAACCATGCAGTTGCACACATCTGAGCCATACAGGTGCATCTCAATAAATTAGAATATGATCAAAAATGTAATTTATTTCAGTAATTCAATTCAAAAAGTCATAGTCATATATTATAAAGTCAGATTAAATATAACTATGGACAGGCACACTTCATTGTGAGAAACCCAGGGAGATCTTATTTGTACCATTAAACTCTCATTTATTAGTTAATAGACAAATAAAAAAATTCTAAAATATATATATAAAACTTTTAAAAATATTATTTATATGAATTGCCATTCATTGCTGATACCATCTTCCTTCCTACACAGTGAATTCTCTATCTACTACAAATCATTCAAACTCTGGCATTTGCCATCTTTTCAGAGAAGTAAGTAAACATAAGCATATGATATAAAAGATAAAAATGAGCTAAAAAAAAACATACAATCCCAATGGATATCTGCTATAGATTAATACTCGTATAGCTGTTCACTTATTATCCTGGTGCACTGATATCGGTCAGCAAATGTTTCGTATTGATTCACTGACTGTACAAGCCAGCAAAATGTTCCAATAGGTACTTTATATCAGTTTGCAATTGGGCAACTCATTTATAAACGCAACTTGCTGGTCGTTGCGTCCTCTCGTATGTCAGAACACTCTGTTTAGTGATACTGAAGGGTCTTTACTCGCTGTTCCAAGATCCTAAATTGTTACTCTCTGCATTGATTCACTGACTCTGCAGGCAGTTCCCATAAACACTTTGTATCCGTCTGCATAAGGTAACTTATTGCGCTGGTTTTTCGATCTCCCGCATATAACAGAACACTATCTATTCAATGGTACGGAAGGGTTTTTACTCACTGTCTCATTGTCGGTCTCTATGACCTCCCACGTAGTGGTATGTGGTGCTCCATTCAGGTACAACGACTCCCACTGTCTCCAGTGCAGGCAGTCAATTTGTGTTATAGCAGTTGGCTCCCGGCGTCCCACGTGTTGACAAGATCTCAGCGTTCCACGTGGTGAGACCCGCTAGGATTTCACGGAGGTTCTCGTATGTTGTATCTGAGACGCTTCACATTTCTTTTTTCCAAGAAGATTACATTTTTATTCTTAAATACAGTGGGTTATTTTTGGTGTGTACTGGACTTATAAACGATACACAAAATCCAGTACCCACCAAAAATAACCCACTGTATTTAAGAATTGAAAATTCATCTTCTTGAAAAAAAAAATGTATTCAAGACCAATTAAAAAAAATGATTTTAATACAAAAATGTTGGCCTACTGAGAAGTATGTACAGTATATGCACTCAATACTTGGTCAGGGCTCCTTTTCCATGAGTTACTGCTTTAATGTGGTGTGGCCTGGAGGCAATCAGCATATGGCACTGCTGAGGTGTGGAAGCCCAGGATGCTTTGATAGAGGCCTCCAGCTTGTCCGTATTGTTGGGTCTGGTGTCTTTCATCTTCCTCTCTCTGTATAGGGTTCAGGTCAGGAGTAGAGATGAGCGAACTTTAAAAAATAGTTCGGCGTTCGGGTTGTGGTAATCGCCGCATCCCGTTATGGATTCCACTACCGCGGACTATCCCGGCATATGGAATCCATAAGGGGCGGCTTCCACGAACCCGAACTTTGAAAAAGCCGAAGGACCTGGGGTGATGTCACCGTCATGTGATCAGTGCAGGGCGTGGCTCAGCACTAGATTTGATCCCGTGCTGAGCCACGCCCTGCACTGATCACATGACTGTGACGTCACCCCAGGTCCTTCGGCTTTTTCAAAGTTCGGGTTGGTGGAAGCCGCCCCTTATGGATTCCATATGCCGGGATAGTCCGCGGTAGTGGAATCCATAACTGGATGCGGCGATTACCACAACCCGAACGCCGAACTATTTTTTAAAGTTTGCTCATCTCTAGTCAGGAGAGTTTAGATCTGGCCAGTCAAGCACAATGATACTGTGTTTATTAACCCTTTCAGGATCCGCTCCCTAAACATGGCAGCCGCTCGCACGTGCAGCGGGCGCCTTAGCCGCTGGGTTTCTGCTATTTTAAATAGCAGATACCCACGACACATGTATGCGATCAGCCATAAGGCTGATCGCAAACATCTTACCTTTCAGATGCCCTGGTCAAATGTAACCACGGCATCTGCGCAGACCGGAACCGGAAGTCGCACGCTTCCGGTCTGGTAACAGCATTTCCCAGCTGAGATTGGGGAACCTGTCACCTTGCGCTAATTGAGCGAAGCCTCAAACAGGCTTTAGAGTAAATTAGATGTATATGTTAATACAGGCCACTAGGTGGCATCCTTGTATTGATATAGTGTAAATAAAGAATTCAATGATGGCTATTTTGCCATCACTGAGTACTAGGGGCAATCAAATGACAGTTATTGTCATCCAAGGTGACAAAAAAAGGTTTTACAAATATAAAAAACCTCAAAAAAAGTTCAAATCAATAAAATAAAAATGCTTAACCAATAAAAAAAATAAACATCATGGGCATCGCCGCGTGCGAAAATGCCCATACTATTAAAATATAATAATATTAATGGCATACGGCAAATGGCGTAGCAGTAAAAAAAAAAAAACTGGCAATTTGCGATTTTTTTTTTTGTCTTCAACTACACAATAACTTTTTAATAAACACACGCTTAAAATTGGCACATACTTAAAATTGGTATAACTGAGAAGAACAGATCGTCCTGCAAAAATTGAGCTCTCACACAGCCCCGTACACATAACTACAGAAAAGTTAAAGGGGTCAGAATATGTTTTTTCCTCAAAGGTTTAATTTTTTTTTTTTCGGTATTAAACGCAAGAAAAACTATACGAATGTGGTATCGTTGGAACCGTACTGACCTGGAGAATGAAGATAACAGGTCAATATTACCGCATAGTGTACACTGTAAAAAAAAAACAAAAAAAAACATTTTGTATTCTTTTCCCACTTCCTACTACATTAGAAAGTACATATTGTCCTGCAAAAAATAAGCCCTCATAAGGCTATGTGAATGGAAAAATAAAAAAGTTAGGACTATGGGAAGGCGGGGAGTGAAAAACGCAAAACTGGAAAATCCCTGGGTCCTTAAGGGGTTAAACCAAGTATTGGTACATTTGGCAGTATGGGCAGGTGCCAAGTCCAGCTGAAAAATGAAATCGGCATCTCTATAAAGCTTTCCAGCAGAGGGAAGCATGAAGTGCTCTAAAACTTTGGACTTGATATAACACAGTGGAGTAGTGGACCAACATCAGCAGAAGACATGGCTCCCCAAACCACCACTGATTTGTCTAAACTACTCGCTGGAACTCAAGCAACTTGGATTATGCGCCTCTGCACTCTAGGATCTTGATTTCCAAATAAAATGCACAATTAACTTTATTCTAAAAACAGGTGTTGGGTCCTCGAGATAGAATGCGAGTAAGAGATGCACTTTTTGTAGTTCTTTTCTGTTCTGGGACCTCCTTGTATCAACTCAAAAAAATGTCCCTGTAGGGTATTTTAAGATGTATTTTCCAAAACCAGACAGAATTTTAATTTCCAAAGAATTCTACCATATCTGTACTTTACACCAGGAGTGCACTACTGTATCGTTGTGCTTTATTGGCCAGTTAACTCACCTGACCTAAACCTTATAGAGCATCTATGGGATATTGTCAAGAGGAAGATGAGACACCAGACCCAACAATGCAGACAAGCTCAAGACCACTATCAAAGCAACCTGGACTTCTAACACCGCAACAGTGCCACATTAATTAATGCAAAAGGAGCTCCAACCAAGTATTGAGTGCATACACTGTATATACTTTTCAGTAGGCCAACATTTGGGAAATAAAAATATTTTTTTTAATTGGTCTTATATTATAATCTAATTTTCTGAGATACTGACTTTTGGGATTTCATTAGCTGTAAGCCATAAGCATAAACATTAAAAGAAATCTACTCTTGAACTAGATCACTCTTTGTATAATTAATCCTTATAATATATGTTTCACTTTTTGAATTGAATTACTGAAATATATTAACTTTTCGATCATATTTTAATTTATTGAGATGCAACTGTTTCTTCTTTATTTTCTCAGCAAACATGCTGAACGTTCTTAGTCCTAATGTGTATAAATGAAGTGCAGGAATAGTCTCTCCCATAGCTGCTTACTGCGATCTGGGGAACTTCAAAGCCAAGTCAACACCTTGAATCTTTTGTTGAATCTTTTTAGTGAAGAACCCAGGTTCTGCTTGTCATCCGACAGTTGGGTTCGAGTATTGAGGCCTCGTGGTGAACGCTTCAATCCTGCCTTTGCTGTGGATCGACACACTGCTCCAACTGCTGGTGTAATGATCTGGGGAGCCATCAGATATGACAGTCGGTCACCCCTACTAGTGATATGAGTGACACTAAAAGCTCAGTAATATGTCCAGGACATCCTGCCACCACATGTGTTGCCGCTTCCAACTTGCATTTTTCAGCAGGATAACGCTGGACCACACGCAGCAAGGTTTTCCCAGGAATGTCTCCGCCAAATTGCAACATTTCCTTGGCCGGCCTGGTCAGAAGATTTATCACCATTCGAGCATTTATGGGACCAGCTTCAGCAATCTACAGATGTGCAGGATCTGCACCCTGCTGTCTATCCTAGACTATCCAAAAAAGTTTGGTGCCAATAGCTAGTGTATTTTGTGCTGTTGACGACTTAACCATTTAGCATAGTGTGTGGTCATCTTGTAAATAGTTTCTTATATATGATGAATAACGGCACAAGGCTGAATCCTTATAATCTCTTCCTTTCAGGACTTGGACGCTGTGTGGCACACCAGAATACCTGGCACCTGAAGTCATACAGAGCAAAGGTCACGGGAGAGCAGTGGACTGGTGGGCACTAGGTATTCTAATATTTGAAATGTTGTCTGGGTAAGTGATTTTCTTCTAATGCATTTGTAAATTCTGACGTATCTTAATAGAAACAATTTGATGTAGGGTAAAATTCTTTCAACCTGCACTGATAGTTTGTTTACTCCCCAACCGCTGCTAAAAATCCATTTTGACCAAGATAAGGCAAATTATAAACTTCACTGAGATATCAGGATAAAGCTGCTGCCCCTATAAATCTATGGAGACAGGAGGGAGCCATTTCAAAGAGACACGCAGCCTAAAAGAGAAGTTGCTGCTGTTTAAAAGTATTTTGTTATATTTCCTCATTTCTGGATTCACAGCTACACTGCTCAGTACAGCTGTATAATGTGCTCCGTTCTGCTGCTTCTGAGGGTGTGCTATAGAAAGATAAGGGAGTGGGATCTCTTGTTCTATGTGTGCTGTGTATGAGACCTTCTAGCAGCCCTCAGAGAAAATTCACAGAGATTAACTACTTCCCTGTCACCATCTGACTAAATAAGTCAGCAGTATGGTCTTTAAATATTGTTAGTCACACAGCAGACACCTGGAGCTAATGTCTGTGATCAGTAATAATGCTGATTACAGACATTTAACCCCTCAGATGCCATGGGCAATTCTGACCAAGACATCTGATAGGGGTCCAAACGGCTCCCCACCACATTGACCATGGAAGGCATTTGTTCTCTGCAGTAGTCTTGGCCCCACTGAAGGATCCGAGGCTACCACAGCAATAGTTCCTATGGAGGAACATAGAGAATCTCCCATAGACTGCAATGTTAATTCATTGCAGTCTATGGGAGAAGCGGTCTGACGATCACATGTTCAAGTCCCCTACGGTGACTTTAAAAAAGTGGGGGAAAAACGGAAACAAGTAAAAAAAATTCGAATCACCTCTCTTTCCCCATTTTAATATAAACCATCATTAGCATTGTTGCATCCCAATTAAATTAAAATCTTAACGTATTAATCCAGTATGATAAAAAAAATTGAATAAAGTGATCAAAAAGTCATACATACTATAAAATTGTGTCAAGGTTGCCCGCAAAAAAATAGCCCTCACACAGCTCCGTAGACGTAAATAGAGAACACTGTAAAATTTAAGAAACTGTGGCAAAATTGCATTTTTCTTTCAGTTCCGCTCCATATAGAATTTATTTTCCAACTTCCCACTATTCCCACTATTTCGTATGCAATATTATATGGTGCCAAAGTACAATGGAAAATATATATACTGGAGAGTGAATCTGGATCGCACATCCTCAACACTATGCTTTTGATATAACGACTGTCTCAGCATAATTTGTAATACATAGTATGTAAGAGGCATTAGTATACAGTTTGATCAAAGATCATAGGCCCACTAACCGCGACAAGATTGCCTCTACAAGTGGGAAACTACTATAACCTATAATGGCGCAGCCGTGCGCGGCGACCACCGGCGCCCCAGCACCGCACCAGCAGCAGACGGCGGGACCCAATGGAAAATAGTTTGGTGATGAAGAGGTTAAGCTTGCAGAAAGGGAAACCTGGTGAAAAATGTAGAATGCAAGTCATGTAGGCGTCAGATATAGTGGTAATTATCATCTTCACACATAACTGCTTATTCTACAAAGTCAGCTAAAAGTTTAGGAATGCTTTAAAGGGGTTCTGCAGTAATTTTAAACTGATGATCTATACTCTGGATAGATCATCCGCATCTGATCGGCAGGGGTCCGACACCTGGGACCCCTGCCGAACAGCTGTTTGTGAAGGCAGCGGCACTGGCAGTAGCGCTGCGGCGTTCTCGCTGTTTACCGCAGGCCCAGTGACGTCCCGATTAGTATAACTGGCCTGGGCGCGGCTATGCTTCATTCGAGTGAACAGAGCTTAGCCCCGCCCAGGCCAGTTATGCTAGTCGTGGCGTCACTGGACCTGCGGTAAATAGCGAGAACGCTGAGCCGCTACTGCTTGTGCTGCTGCCTTCATAAACAGCTGATCGGCGGGGGTCCTAGGTGTCCAGAGGATAGATCATCAGTTTAAAATTACTGCAGAACCCCTTTAAGCTTTACCAACTGACCCATCTACTAAATACCATTTTATGACAAGGGGATGGGGGTATGTATATTGGTATGTGTTACACAGGGCACAGAGCAAATGCCGTAGAGCTTATACAATGCCCCTATGGTTGTGTGTATGGGGACATAAGTCCTCCAGGCATATTCTTTCAAATACTATGTTGTGAAAGTACTGATAAGTGTTTCCTGCCATGATTGATGTAAAAAATCTGACATCATATAGTTCATAATATCAGACATCATATAGTATAGAACCAGCCCTGTACCTTACGTGGAACCGAAGATCTCCCGATTCATTGCTGCAATTGTTCTGCTAGATTATCTTAAGGCTGGTCACTCAGGGGTGTGTCCTTCCTACTGAAGCTCTTTCACCGTAACGGCCACAGCTTCTAACAGTAGATATGGCTGGTGACATTTGAAAATTTAAACTAAGCCTGTGTGACCACCTCAGTAACATGGATATCAGCTGTAATGGGTTCAGATGGGGAAAAAACGAATATTAGTTTTTACGAATATATATCACAATATTCACGAATTCTCGAAGTGCCGATATACGCAATAAAAATTCCCAATTTGAATATTCGTGCTCAACACCAGTATTTAGCATTTAGATTCCGTTTTCAGGTCTTTAGCTTTCACTTTGAAAGCTTTTTCAGGGTGGAGTGTCTGAACCATAATGTAATAAGGGTTATAGATATTATGGTTAGAAAAGTGGGGAGGTACAGGTACGCCATTAGCTAGATATTGCATGCAGATGAGGCTAATGTATTACAGCTGGGTGTAGTAATTCCTTCCTGTCACAGTGTGCTTACATGTAGAGCATAGCCACAATCAGTGATTGGACTGAAGGCATACAGACCTGCTTATAATGGAGGTCAAACACTGGAAAACTGCAATGTTACTAACAGATGTCTTGATTGTGGGAAAGGGCAAAATGTAAAAAGTGCAGTTATTCACTTGACGTCAGCATGTGTTTATCTGCATAGTATGGGGTGAGCTATTCTGACTTGCTATATAGAATTTTGCCATTGATTTATTTATTTTTTTAGATTTATTTTTTGTGTTTGTTTTATTATTTTCTACCAAGTAAAGCACACATTTGTGTGTATTTAATGTATTTACACTTGCATTTGATCTCTCAGCCAGAAAGCTGTAATATAACCATGTCCATTCCTGAAATGTAACCCTTTCTGTTTTTATATCTCTACCCCCCCCCCCCCCCCCCACACACACACACTCCCTTTACATATCTTTAGCACAGGGCATCTGTAATCATCTGATCTACCGTGAGCTGGAATACCAGGCACAACCAATACCAAAACTTTAAAACTCTTCCCAACAGTCCCGATTGTACAGGGACTGTCCCTAATTTTCAGAGACAGTCCCTGCAAATGTTGGCCTTAAATGGGTGGGGATTATACAAGCCCCACCCATAAGTGGGCAGTCCTGACCAGTTTGGGGGGCGTTTCATGGGGCACGGGTTAGATGCAGAGCTGTGTCTGGTAAACTGTGAGGGTTTACTGCACACCCTGGAGTGGCATGACCCTTTTAATCTATTGGTTCATAGGAGATGCCAACGGTTGGACCACAACCACTTTACTGTTAATAACCTATTTTAAAGATGGGCAATACATTTTTAGTCCCTGATGATTATCCCTTAATGGTTATATTTGTTTCCATTCTTTGTTATAAGGACCCTTTTTCATATATTTTGTTAATTTGTTGCAATGATTATTTTATTGTGTTTTCATAGGTTCCCCCCATTTTTTGACGACAATCCCTTTGGAATATATCAGAAAATTCTAGCCGGCAAGATCGATTTTCCTAGACATTTAGATTTATATGTGAAGTAAGTCTCATTTCATTGTTATAGTTTGTTTATTTATACAATGGATATGAGTGGATTATATTGCATAGGAAACTAATGGCTCTTTTCCCTAGTTCTGTTCTGGCCCTTTGTTGACATGCAGTTGCAGAGCTGTGGGGTGTGTAACAGCAATTTTCTTGAATATTTGTTGGCCTCAACAAAGACTGCCTTTCCCCTCCACCTGCTCTGCAAAGGGAGTGAATAAAATTGCCGCCCTGTCTGCAGTCTGACTGCTGGGATGCTCCTGTTGCAAGTGTGGGACTACAAGTCCCAGCTGTACAGTAAAGTGACATTGCTGATGGACACAGTATCTTCTGCCTACCTGTTCTTTTGCAATGCTGTGCAGCCAGCAGAAGAGTACAAGGGAGAGAACTCCTCCAGTCTTTGTCAGCTCTGTGTTTGCAGTGAGGAGGGAGGGAAAATCCTGTGCACAGCATTTGTCTCTTCACTGAACAGGAAGAACAGGAAGAGCCTCCAGCTGCTGATGGAAGAAGGGGTTAAACTTTGCTGAAGAATCCAGTGGGAGGAGAGACACAGGGCAGATGGCAGTGCAGGGGTGTGTGGTTTGTCTCTCCAACCATCACAGCCTTCACAGTGACACTCCTTGCACAGAGGTAGACCTGCTCCGCTTGTTCCACAGGCTTGTGCACGGAACCTCATGAGAGCAGGGAAGGAAGCGGATATCACAGGTCATGTGACCCTCAGCTAACTAGGAGAACAGGGCCACTGTAGATGAATGAAGTGAATTGAAAACCCACTTACTTACATTTGCTTAGTTAGAAGCGTACAAAGTACAAAACGATAACTTGGACAACCCCTTAAGCCTATTTTGGAGCACATAGACATTAGTGCTCCATTGATACTTTTTGTACATGTAGTCTATACAACCTTTGTTCCAGAAAAGGAAATATACAAATGATGTCAATGAGATTTACAATGCTCTGCAGAGTTCCTTCTGGAAATCAGTGTTGATCTTAGATGTCATATTTTCACAAGTATCTATGATGCACCAAAAGATCCTAGCAGATATAGATTAGGCAAAATGTACATGATCTTGTGTGTATGGGATGTAGCAGATATAAGGATTCCTTATGTTTCCATGATTGGATGTTTAGTCTTTTGGCATGCTCTGCACAAGCGTGCCTGTGATAAGAACATGAATTTGTAAGTTTTTTGTTCTTTAGAGTTTATATAAACATTACATTAGTACATGGCATGGAGCCTCTTCTGTTCTATTGCCAGTAGGGTTTCTGAACTCGGAAAAAAGGTTCAGCACATCACCATAGATCAAGACTTTAAAAACTGGAAATCAATAGCAGCATTTACACTAGATATCTGGTTTGAATTTTGTTTTTCCATCTAATGATTTAAATGATGTCTCACGAGAGCATTTTAGGAATTAATCAGAAACATTATAGCATCAGGCATTGAATGAAGTCATGTGTTTCTGGGTCAGTAAGTGCTTGAGCTGCTCATCATTGTGGGTCAGTTGTACTACAGTTCTCCTGTTATTAGCATTAGTGGCTAAGGCAATCATGGACCTGTGCCTACATGATGCATGCTGAGAATACTTATCCTGTACATCACTGCAGGGGGCTTCCATGACCCATGGGAATCTGAGGCTCCTAGTTTCTTATGTGAATATTTTACTCTGTAAATGCATAAAAAGACGTTTAGTAATATTCTGAAGGAATACCATTGAGAGAGTTTATTGTTATTGTCCTAAATTTAGACATTGTAAAGCTAGACCAGGCAGAAGCTATACCAACCTTCTCACAGTGACTTACAAATGTACAGTATATAAAGTGGTCCATCGTGGTCAACGTTAGACACTTTCCTCTCTTACACAGCCTCTAGGTTGGCTCATTTTAGACCAGCGTTTGTGCTTTTCAAAACTGTCTAGTGAGGAACAAAAAGTGTCTAAAGCACATGCAAGACATGAACACCAATTTTTGTTTCAAATTGAGTCATTATTCTGGAGCATTTAGCTTGGTATAGCTCTACATTTACATTTCAATCTGTTAGATCTGTGTTTTTTGGTCACTAATGTTTAGACCGGCAACCATAAAGAGAAATGTAATCTCTAAGGGATATGCAGCACCCATTGCATTAACCTACTCTCTAAATATCACATTCATACAGCTTCATACTTTTAAACAAGAGCTGCTCTGTATGAAGAAGGCATTTGCAGTAGTCGTGCTCTTTAGAAAGGTTGTTAGTAATGTATGTTGATGCTTAACATATAGGCTGTGGCACTGATTACAATCTTTGTCTGTTCTGTGGAACTACTTTAAAACGGATTCCAGTATCCACCAGTTATCCTATTTCACAACTGGTGCAGCATTCAGGCATCCAAGATGGCCCTTCAATTGATTTCTACGGAGTGCTGGAGTTACTGCTCTGGGTAGTCCCATAGAATTTGCCCTGAACACCATTTTGTATGCTTGACCACTGTTCCATTCAAAAGGGGGACACATGACTCCCATTCTTGTGATTGGTTTGATCTTTACTGATCTAGAAGTTATCCCCTGTCCACTGTAATTTAAATCCTCCCTTAAGGGATTTTGTGATGAGGAGTTGAAGGACGTGGATGCTGGATCTTGCCACAAGAGGGTGTAAAAGTACTTCACCCTGCTGCCCTAGAAAAGGATTCTTAGAGACTACTTTTGGGTAGTGTACTTCTTGCTGAGAGATTGTTTACTGCTAGATACGCTTCTACGACTTGAAACGTTTTGCCCAGTTGACAAACTTTGAGAGGGAGAGCCTCACTGGACTGATAGAAGCAGGATAGTCATTTCTATGAATTGCCCTCCATCTAGGCTCTTCTAACCTACCTGGTGGTTGATGTTGGGAGCAGTGGTTATTTGAGAGCACACAGAGACTATGAACAAGCTCTGGACTGCCCAGACAGACCACCAGTGGAGTGGATCGTTTGATTCCTCCACAAGAATGAGCAGCTCCCATAGTTTCATTGCCCACCATCTAGACACAGGCAGCACCTTAATTACACAAACCTGTCTCTGCCCAACCATTTCCAGGTGCTTAGTAGAAGGAAATTTGGTGTCATGGCACCCATTACAGCCAATCGCCGTTGCCTTTGTTTGCAATGGTGTCATGAATGAGAAATATGGACTGGAACTATATTGTCTTAATCGATGAATCCAGGTTCTGTTTGAATTATGAGTCTGGAGGCCTTGTGAGGAGCATTTAAATCAAGCCTTTGCTGTGGAGTGACACACTGCCCAACTGCTGGTGTGATGATTTGGGGTGTTCTCTTATACGACAGTCAGTCAACCCCTACTAGTGATATGAGGGACACTAACAGCTCACCGACATGTGCAGGACATCCTGCGGCTTCATGTGTTGCCTTTCAACTGTCATTTTTCAGCAGGATAATGCTCGCCCACACAGAGCAAGAGTTTCCCAGGAATATCTCTGCACGATGGCAACACTTCCCTTGCTTTCTCACCAATCCAGCATTTGTGGGACCAGCTGAGATGCCAGCTTGGCACCCTACAAGTGTGCAGGGTCTACAGGCCCAGCTGTAACATCTGTGGTCAAATGTACTGCAGGATACCAGATGGAATCTATATGCCTCAATGCCCAACCGTATCTCATCTTGTATCCAGGATAGAGGTGGCCAAGCAGGGTATTAGAGCCTCCATTCAGTTAGTTTTCCCCACGTATCCTTTTACTTTAATATTATATCACTTACATATATCATTACATTCACACATATACAGTTTCATTCAATTCTAACAACTCCTCCTTGGTGCGTTTTTTTCTTTTCCTCAATGAGTATGTATCTGAACATGAACATGCAGTAGCTGAAAGACATGAAAGGAACAACCTGGCCCAATCATACTAGGAAGTATAGCTGGAGTCAGCGGCACATAGAGGTGGCCGTGGAGAGGGTATCACCTCAGAGCCTCAGCCAGGAATCTCTGGCTTATAGTGCACAGCAGGCAGTACGTGAATGAATGACGCCCTGGACTTAATGCGTACCACAGATGTTTGCAGATTAAAATAGAGTTCTTCTATAAATATTCTCCTGAAAAATGCACCGAATAGTCTTCAACACCTGCGCAGAACAGATTGTTCATAGACTATTTACTACACAGCCCCGAAGGACAAAATCTGCAGTTTCAGTACTGAATGCTCATTTCTGCAGGAGCCCAAAATATCAATTTCTGTTCAGTGCTGTAAACCCTTTTTTTATTTTTATGTTTGTACGCTTACACCCTGTTACTCCTGCCAGTTTCACTAATGCATATAATTCAGTACCTTATACAGGTCCATGGAGACCAACCTGATAGATGGTAGAGATCACAGCTCTGCCTAATACTGTCCACTTGTATGAGTGTAATATGGTATTTATCACACGTACATTGGACCTAGAGTACCAGAACATTATTATTACAGAATAAACAGGAGTCCCACCAATATTCAAGTACCAACTAGGTGATGTCCCATCATTTGTATAACAACTTGAAGATACCGGCAGACAAAGCCTTTTCACCTGCAGTAATGTAAATCGTGCTCCCAGTGACTTTTATATTTGGCTCATTCGTACCTAAACTGCAGGGGGGGGGTAAGTGACTGCAGGACACCTCTCATAATACTCGAGAACAGAGGTCGCAGTAACGCCTGTACAAGCGTTGGACGTCTGTTTAGGCCATTTTACTCCATGGAAAAAGTCTAAGGCGTACCAATATGCTTTAGACTTTTCCTGCTTTTCACAGCGTGAACGGCACACATAGCGCAGCGATGCTGCCTGTGCCTGCAATGACCAATAGCAAAGCTCCAGACAGCATAGAGCTTTGCTATTGGTTAGTTTGGGCGGGCGCAGGAGCGATATAGGTCTTGCAACAGGGGAAGCCGGTGGGAGTTGGAAGGAGGAGGGGCCGGCTCCCAGAGATGTTTAAATATGGAGTTTCGGGCGCGCTGTCCAAGGACCCTGGCGGCAGTGGGTCTAAAGACTGGGCCCAGACATGAAGATGGACGCAGAACAAGGTGACAGCAGCGTGTAACGTAACGATGTATGTAGTGCACTACATACATCACACACATGTATACATCACACGCTGCACCACATACATCATACGCATGTATACATAACACACTGCACTACATTCATCACACACTGCACCACATGCATCACACACATGTATACATCACACACTGCACTACATTCATCACACGCTCCACCACATACATCATACGCATGTATACATCACACACTGCACTACATTCATCATACACATCACACGCTGCACCACATACATCACACGCATGTATGTAGTGCCGTATGTAGTGAATGCAGACAGGATATTATAGCCAAGTGGTAAAGTACAGGGAAGATCCGCCATATTGGACTGGACTTTATAACTTTACTATAATAGCTTGATGTTATTTAGACCAGTAATGGCCCCTTCTGCATAAATCCCCACCTCTTAGGCCCCGTTTACATTACCACTATTTATTTCTGTTCTGCTCATCTAATGGAATAACGAAAGTGCTGGATCGGGCACGTAAGGCTGGGTTTTTGTCATACGATCAACATACACAATAGATGCCATACTGTGACATCCATCACCATGGAGTTCCATTGTAAAAAATAAAAAGTACCTTTTT
>JAKVIS010002334.1:0-23866 GCA_033119425.1 Bufotes viridis | reverse complement strand
AAGTGAAAAATGTCATTTTTTTGCAAAAATTTCGGTAATTTTTGATTAATAGCAAAAAAAGTTAAAACGTCAGCAACAATGAAATACCACCAAATGAAAGCTCTATTAGTGAGAAGAAAAGGAGGTAAAATTCATTTGGGTGGTAAGTTGCATGACGGAGCAATAAACGGGTAAAGTAGTGTAGTGCAGAATTGTAAAAAGTGGCCTGGTCATTAAGGGTGTTTAAGCTAGGGGGGCTGAAGTGGTTAACATACCTAAATCAATGCTAGTGTAAGCTTAGCCTAAAACTGGAATATCCACAGTGTTGTCTGTAGGGTTATTCTTTGTTTTCCCTCATCAACAGTATGTGATCCAAGAAAGGTTGTATGATGGATTAATTGCAAAACTTGTGAGTAGAGTAAAAAAGGGTAAGACGTATATTAAAAAAATGACCAAATGCAAAGCTAGATATTTAGGGGTCCTTACATGCAGTTAATATTTCAGTAGTATGCCATTTGTTAGGTTCTGTCTACCCTTAGGATAATGGTGTAGCTATACCACTGAAGACAACCATTTGGCTAAGGCAAATAAGGTTTGAGCATAGAACTGTATATATTTGTTTTAAAACAAACAGGAAAAGTATATTAGATATTAGATTGTATGCACTATATTCTTCCATTACAAAACAGGTATATACAGTATTAATTTATGCATTTTGTGAATATTTTCTGTTTGATACTAAATGTGACTTAATACCATTCTATTGCACTGTACATGTAAATAGCTAAGGACTAAAACATTTTGTGACTACATATAGTCAGTAGAATTGACTGTATTATTATGACCTCAAAGGTGTAGCTCAAAGGGGTGCAAAGGCATCAGTCGACCCTGGGTCCTATTGCCTAATTCTGTGTAATCAATGTTTGACCATAGAGTTAAATGTTAAACTAAACTCTTTGCCTCTATCACTAGGGGGAGCTTTGGAGTGCATAACCACAGCACGGGAGGAGTGGAAGATAGGAGTGGCAGGGCTCTGGCTGCAACAGTTATCTTCATAAATCACAATGGCAATTCTCACACTGATACTCCCTAGTACCAGGGTAGTGACAAGAGGATGTACCCTTTCTTCTCTTGGGGCACACCCTGATGTTTGGGCTCTTGTCTGATCGTCGTTGTAGTGGTATGATTTTGGTATGGTTGTGAGGTTCAGAATTATAGTTGGATTACATCCAAAAGTATCAAAACACAGCTCCAGACAATCCACAGTGCACATTTTCTCCAATACTATCCAAATTTTGTCTGTAATTTCAAGCTAAGGGTTACAGAATTAAGATATAGCTCACCAGGGACATGTCAAAATGTCAAAAGGTGTATTTGCAATGCCCCTTTCTCTGCAATAAATCCTTTATCAGCCTTAAACAGAGAATACCTTTTTGGCTGACTCCAGTGCTCGACTACGCAGATTCTGGTTCTTCCAATTCTTTCTTTTCTCTCTGGAGTACTGTAGAGTAGAGATGGCATCTTGATGCAAATGTCTCAGAGATAGTGATTCTTTGGGGCTCAGGAATATTCTTCGGAAAAGTGAGCACATGAACTAGAGGTGCCCTTCTAGGAAGCTAGTTCATCCCCTAGCTCCCTAGAAGGGCAGAGTTAGGATTGTTAACCTAAACTAATCCATACACGACTACATGAGTAACACAATACATCAGAACATTAAATAAAAAATCTATTTTGCAAGTACCCTATTCTGGGGTATGGCATGAGCTTAATGTTTTCTATATATTATGAAATTGATCAACAGATAATTTTGAAGTTATTTTAATTAGAAAACAAAATGGTGTTCAGGTGTGACCACAGCCTTTGAGCGAGTTATCTAGAATTTTTTAATGATTGGCTTATCTTCAGGACAAGTCATCAATATTTAATCATCAGCTGATGGCAAATGGCAAACTTTTAATACTACTTAGGTCTCTTTATCAGGCATGGTTTTATGATCTTGTGTTAAATCATACCTAATGAAGAGACATGCGTATTGTTGCAAACTAGCTATTTATCATCATCCTCACATCCTTACAGTTAGTCGTTAAAAAAAGGATCAACTACTGAACGTTATTTATTCTTACCTTACTCAAACCTGAACATTTCAGTCACTGCAGAAAACCCCAATATTCCTCTCCCCTTCCCCTTCTACCCTACTCACAAGGGTCTAGGAAGCTTGTAAAGGGGTCCTGGCAAATACCCCTTAATAGATAATGCATGGGCTGACGGTGGTTTCTGGTCATTTGTGCAGATGCAAGGCCATTGCGCCACATAGGCTTTGTAACTAAGTTGATCCTGAGTATTTTAAAAGGTGTTTTGGCACACCTTATGGTTCTGTGGTAATGAACTACTAGTGTGCAGGGTGTTGTACAGAGAGCCTGTCAGAGAGCTTTGAACACTGGGTTAAGAGTGCAGCACAGGACCTGTTTAGATCTGTGAAGAAGAGTAAAAGCCATGATAGCAGGTTGAGGTCTGAGAATCCTGCTCAGTTGTTATGGAAGGATTCCAGTGCATCTACCTTGCTGCTGTTTCTTGCACCGTGTGTCTATCAAGTGGCTGCAGACCACTTCAAGTACGTTGCTGTAAAGAGGAGGGTGGTAATCATGCTGTTTTCCCCTCAGAGACTAAATATGCCAAGCTGTGAGCTTAATATAAACTGTAACCACCAAGCTGTGTGCCCATTAGAGACTCTAACACCCAAGCCATATGCCACAAATGTTAACCACAAAAGTGTGAGTGAATATCCACCAAGCTGTTTGTAACCATTTATGATTGTTGCCCCAACTGGAGTAAAAATCAGTTTTCTTTGACCTGTGCTGTGTCCATTACTGCACCATCCTCAAATGGGTTCCATATATGGGTCAAGGGCACATCAAAAACTAAATCTCTTACAAGCTGAGATACAGGGTGTTTGGTTGTCAAATGCTATCATTGACACTGTAATCATTGTCAGGGCAATACAGTGACTTTCCTCAATAAATAAAATAAAATCAATGTCCCTACTTGAAGGAAATATTAGAGAATATCCATTTTTTATTTTCTTTCATTTTTAGAAAAATGACTTGAAACTTGAGATTGAAAAGTAAATAACTGGACATACTATGCACTCCACATTTCCATTAGCCATTTAAAACACTGATTATAGTCCAGTAATCAAGGCTCAGAGGTACTACTACCATATACATTGGCCCTTTGTTCTTTACTCTATTGCAAAATTAGTATTTTCATTCAGATCACCTCTCTGCTAAATGCTCTGCATTCACCAGCCTCCTGAGTCTCACTGGATAATATTGACTCAAGTTTGTATTTACTGCAAAATGAAATATAAGTTAGCAAACAATAATGGGATTAAAGTTTGGATGCAAGCATCCCACAAGATGTGACTCAACCACAGTGATTCATACTTCATTGAAAAATTTAAAGAAAGTCTTTACTCATTAGCTCCCCATTGTATATTTGTTAGCCACCAAAAAGATCAGAACTAGAAAAAATAAATTAAGCATTAAAATACTGCATACAGGGATATACATCATCAGGTTATTTTTTTTAATGAAAAAAAGTGCTGATTAGGGGTTCCCTAATGCTCAGCAGATTCTTCATCAGAAATTTCTGCAGCTGAAAATCAGTTCCATCCATTTGAATGTGGCTTGCAGAAATCCATGCGCTTACCGCATAAAATCAAGCCCATTCAGATGATTGGGACTAATTTTTAGTCTGAGACATCTGACAAAATCTGCCATAAGTGAAGGTAAAGTGTCTGGTAGTGGCCCTATGGTCCCATCATTCTAGGGAGTCATAGGCACTGTATGCTCCATATGCAAATGAAACTATATCAGTTTGACTCCTGTTAAAAAAATAAAAAACCTAAAAGAAAAGTTATCCAGTTTCTAAAACCAATTTTCATATTCCCTATTAGAATATTCAAAGTTACTAAAGGGTCCCCTCTTCATGATCCTCATCTCTTGCCCAGAGTGGAAAGTAGTTACAAAGAAGAGCATGTCTTGCTCATTATGTGGACAACCCATTGATTGGGCACAGTGTAATGCTTGTTTTCCCCTGTGGTGCTCCTACAGGGAAATTGAACACTGTGAAGTCTTCTGTATGTCCCTGTAAAATTTGTTCTTATCTTAAAGAAAATTAGTTGCTTTCTGTACGTTAACTTTAAGAAAAAAAGAAAACTAATATTGGTTAGGTGGAAAGCTGGAAAAGTTGCTGTTGAATTTCAGCCCAGAGAGCCTACATTTCATGAAGGCTGGAGAACTGGTGATGAGGATGTATCCCTGAAATGCAGGGACTTGGAGGGTAAAATGCAACAGCAGCTTCTTTTATTAGAACTTCTACATTCCATCCCCGTCTCAAAGTAAGACACCTTTTACTTCCAGTTTTTTCTCCCACGAGCTCTCCTCTTAAAGGGTAAGAAGATTGCTGTATGTTACAGTTAATGCTGGATTTCCCACAAACTACAGCTGAATGTTGGGGGTATCTAAGCAGTGTAAAACTTTTGTGATTTTCAAGGTATTCAAATTGGAAACATACATTTCCAAAGGTTAACAGTCAGCAATTGTCTATTAAAAGACCCTGTTCATTTGTGTATATACTTTTTTTGTGCTGTTCAAGTAAAATGTAACCGATTAACTGGACACTCAGACACAGATTTATCATTACTCTTGCAGTTCACTCCACTTTCAAAGAAGGCGTATGTGTATTTGAGTCAAGTCAAATTTATCATGGGCTCTTTCAGAGGTTGATAAATCTGGTGTATTTCTGGTTCCTAGTTGTATTTTGGCTTTGTCTTTGGAAAAGTCGCCATTTTAAAAAAGTGATTTTGTCAAACATAAGCATGGTCATGAGTGGAGTGAGTTTGCGCAATTTTTTGCGACTTTTTTGCGACTATTTAAAAAGTCGCAATAATAAATCTGTCTTGCAAGTGATTTACATACGACAAAACGCCCATAAACTTGGTTTTGGAGTGAGTGGCGTAAGTCTCCAAAAAGTCGCAAAAAATTGCGCAATTTGGCCTTTTGCGCAATTTTTTGCGACTTTTCAACTCCAGAAAAGTGACTTAGGCTAATGATAAATCTGGCCCTCAGTGTCCAGAAATTCTGGTTATCCAGCATACAACAAAAACACCTAATGATGCTTTACAGTGGGGGCAGTGAGGTCCAGTAGGAAAAAAAAAAAAATAGCCCATTGGTCAGTTCATAAATTCCACTGCCAGGGATGACAGCAGTTGAAAGGTAGTATGTGAATGTGTACATATATGTATAAGATTTGGTATGCATGTTTATATTAAGAATTTGTCTTTCACTAGTCTGGAATTTCACTGCTTGTCCCGTTTACTTGAATGGGATGAGCAGGTGTAATTACATTGCTCCACCTCTACAAAGTAGAGTTGAACCCCCACCAATATGATATTGATGACATAATGATGATAGCAGGTCATCAATATTGTAGCATGGCACAGCCCCTTTAACCCTTTTTGGTTGGTTTGTCCAATGTGAGGTGGGTGTTCTGTAAGACAGTGGAGAGCCTATGTCTGTATTTACCATAAAGCAGATTGGAGCTAATGCTGCATGATGGGGACGGATAGCTTCTACACTAATTGAGGATGTCCGAGTGGACATCGTAGATGTCAATCAGGAATAGGAACCACTGAAGCAAGTAGGGGAGGAACCTAGGAGTTATAACAGGAAGTGGGTAGGGCTGGAATGATATGCCCCCAGGAAGAAGCTCAGGCGAAACGTACATCGGGGTCACTGGTCATCTACCTCTCTCATGGTATGCACTGAGTTGTTTCTCTTTGTATTTACTCGATAGGCTTGTTTGGCACTTTACTCTCTTCCTCAGTTGAGGTGTTTTACTACATAGGGAATTGTATCCTGTATGCCATACCTTAATCTAAGTGCAACTACATGGGCCCTGGAAACAGTGTGACTTTATTTTATGATATACACTGCTATATATATTGTATGGCCCTTTTTACCATGGGTAGATGGGGGATTCTTTGTGCTGCTGCATACAATCAACATTTTGCTGCTATTTAAATGTGATGTATTTATATATTGTCATGTTGCTATAAATAAAAATATGTTCATTCTTAAAATATGTGTGGTATTTTTGGTGTTGTGTATTGAGACTCCACACATTTTTTGTGAATTATCTCAGATTGGTGATTTTACCATAAAGCACAAAAATTTAAATATATGGTCAATTGCAAATCTGCTCTGACTGCAACGAAAATGCAAGGAAACACAAAGATGCAGCAGCACCTTGTGGCCTTTAAAGGCTGCTTTATATGTGCTGATCCTCGGCCAGATAATCGCTAATCGGCTTTCATAGGAGCACTTGTTAGTGATTAAATCGAAAAGGATTTAGGAAAACTAGAGGAATGGTCAAAAATCTGGCAACTAAAAGTTAATGTCGATAAGTGCAAGATAATGCACCTGAGGCGTAAAAACCCAAGAGCAGAATATAAAATCACTGATACAGTACTAACCTCAGTATCTGAGGAAAGGGATTTAGGGGTCATTATATCAGACGACCTAAAGGTGGGCAGACAATGTCATAGAGCAGCAGGTAATGCCAGCAGAGTGCTTGGGTGTATAGGGAGAGCCAATAACAGTAGAAAGAGGGGGGTGCTCGTCCCGCTCTACAGAGCACTAGTGAGACCTCATCTGGAGTATTGTATGCAATACTGGAGACCATGGGCCAGATTTATCATTACACTTCCATCTTACTCCAATTTCACATAAGTCCAAAGTAATTTTTGGCTCAGTCAGATTTATGAATGGTCCTTTAATACTGTGATAAATGTGGTTTGATGGCAGCAGTTCATCCTTCAGTAAACAGCTTTACAAAAGTCGCACATACTGTATTTACAAAAAAGTTGCATGTTCTATTAAAAAGTCGCATAAGATAAGCATGGTCCTCACTGGAGTGAAATTGGGACTTTTTTGCGACTTTTTTTAAAAAGTCCCAATGATAAATCTGGAGTGAAACTCATTAACATGGCTAACCACGCCCATTTTTACAAAGCTGGAGTGAGTGGTGTACAAATGTAAAAAAGTCGCAAAATTATGCGCAAATGAGTGTGAAAAGTCCCAAATGCCCTATTTTGGGACTTTTTGATGCCAGAATTCTGGGTGAAGGTATGATAAATCATGGCCCATATTTCCAGAAGGATATTGAAACTTTGGAGAGAGTTCAGCAAAGAGTCACTAAACTAGTACATGGATTGCAGGACAAAACTTACCAGGAAAGGTTAAAGGACCTTAACATGTATAGCTTGGAAGTAATAAGAGACAGAGGGGATATGATAGAAACTTTTAAATACATAAAGGGAATCAACACGGTAAAAGAGGAGAGAATATTTAAAAGAAGAAAAACTGCTACAAGAGGACATAGTTTTAAATTAGAGGGGCAAAGGTTTAAAAGTAATATCAGGAAGTATTACTTTATTGAGAGAGTAGTGGACGCATGGAATAGCCTTCCTGCAGAAGTGGTAACTACAAATACAGTGAAGGAGTTTAAGCATGCATGGGATAGGCATAAGGCGATCCTTCATATAAGATAGGGCCAGGGGCTATTCATAGTATTCAGTATATTGGGCAGACTAGATGGGCCAAATGGTTCTTATCTGCCGACACATTCTATGTTTCTATGTTTTTATCTGGCAGTGTAAAGATGCCGCTGACTACCTGATGAACGAGCAAAACACTTGTTCATCGGGTAATCACATTTTTTATGTAGATACCTAAATTGTCGTTTCCCGACAATCGCCTGCTGAATTGTCCCATGTAAAGCGACCTTAAGTCACACAATCAATATGTAAGCATTCCATCTGAGTGAGGTTTCCATGTTATGGCAGGTGCGCATGCACTTTTTGACCAAAAAGTACAAAGAACTTTAAATTTTTAAGTACATTTGTGGCTAAAAGTTTTAAGACTGCCACAAATTTCGGTTTACACAAAGTTTACTGCTTCTGTGTTTTTAGATCTTTTGACGGATGTTTCTATGGTATAGTGAAGTACAATTATAAGCATTTTATAAGTTTCATAGCTTGCATTGACAAATACAGTACATCAAGTTTAAGCAAAGACTCAATATTTCCAGTGTTGATTCTTCTTTTTCAAAACAAAATGCAATTCATCCAGGAATGCTGGATATCAGTTTCTGAGCCAAACCCTGCCTGATTGCAACCCATTCTTGCTTAAAGTGGTTGTCCAGGCTGTTCATATTGATGACTTATCCTCAGGATAGGTCATCAATATCAGATTGGTCTGACATCTGGCACCCCTGCCGATCAGCTGTTTGAAGAGTAGGCGCACACCGTGCCAACGCTGCCTCCTCTTCATTGTTTACCTGCTCGCTGTCACATCCCCAGCGCTGAGCAGGTGTAATTACACCCAAGCTGTACCAGTGAAATGAATGGGGTGGCTTGGGTGTAATTACACCTGTAGTGCTCATCGCGGGTGATGCGATGGTGAGCAGCTGGCATGGCGCGCGCCTTCTCTTGAAACAGCTGATCAGTGGGGGTGACGGGTGTCGGACCCCCGTCAATCTGATATTGATGACCTATTCTGAGGATAGATCATTAATAAAAATAACTTAGACAACCCCTTTAATCAGTGCTTTGAGTTTAACTATCTGTGTTTTTGAGGATTGACCACAGGTTCTCTTTGTGATTGAGATCTGGAGAACTTCCTGGTCATGGACCCAAACTTTCAATGTTTTGTTCACCAAACCACTAAGTTATCACTTTTGCCTTTTGACATGGTGCTCCATAATGCTGGAAAAGCAATGTTCATTACCAAATAGCTCCTGGATCATTTTGAGAAGTTACTTTTGGCGGGTGGTTTGATACCATTCTTTGTTCATGGCAGTGTTCTTAGGCAAAATTGTAAGAAGGCCCACTCCTTTGGATCAGAAGCAATCCCACACATGAATAGTGTAAGGATGCTATATTATTGGCATAACACAGGACTAATGGTAGCACTCACCTTTTCATCTATGGGCAATCATTTTTCCAGATGTCCCAAATAGTCTGAAGGGGGCTTCATTAGAGAAAATAACATCACTCCAGTCCTCTGCAGTCCAATCCCTGTACTTCCTGCAGAATGTCAGTCCATTCTTGATATTTTGCTTAGCTAGAAGTAGCTTCTTCCACCAGGTCATCCTCCAAAAGCCTTCGCCTCACTGTGCGTGCAGATGCACTTACACCTGCCTGTTGCCATCCCTGAGCAAGCTCTGCACTGTTGAGGACCTGTTCTCGTAGCTGAATCCTCTTTAGTAAACAGTTCTGGTACTTGCTAGACTATTTTGGGTTCCCTGAAGTTTTCTTCACAGCAATTGAACCTCTCTCCTTGATGTTCTTCATCCAATAAATGGTTGATTTAGGTGCACTCTTACAGGAATGACCTTACCTGTGAGGTAAGCATGGATAACAGGAGAAGACAATGATTTCAAGCATCACCATCCATATTAAAACAACCAGTCTTCTATTCTATCTCAATCAGCATGGCAAAGTGATATCAGCTGCTCTGTCCTCGTTAACACTTTCTCCTGAGCTAAATGATATCACTGAAATGATGACTTAAATGATTTAAAAACTGAAACAGTACACTTTGTGAAAACCAAAATTTGTATTAGTCTCAAAACTTTTCGCCATGACAGTATAGTAATAATAGCAGAAAGACAATTTAAAAATAATAAAAAAGAGGGATAAGTCACTGATTGATCGACTACAATACAGTAATGAAGACAATGTTGGGGTGGACGGGGAGTTGACAGATCATGTGTCCCAGGTGCTGGGTTCTGGTGAAGGGGTACCAACAAGGTTTGGTGCCCTAAGGTATTTAGATAAAGGGCTAGGTAAGCTCTTTGTGCCTAGGTGACGTAGATCCTAGATACAATTCTGCAAAAAAGTATAACTCATGTGCTATATAAAATGATAAGCTAGGATTAGAAACAGTGCAGCTTATCATTTTAAAATGCTGTCAACCATATTCAATGAGGGTTTTCTTGGGAGAGCGGAGATTGTTATTGCAACATATCTATGGCCTAGTGGGTCTAAATACAGAAGCTTATTCTTCTCACAGAACATTTTCCTGCACAAGGCTAACACAACTATTATTAATATCTTCATTCTATTCCTACAAGCTTTACACTTTTGCTTTAGTAGAAATGCACTGGCTTAAAAATAATGCTTTCATAAATGATTGAGTATCGCAAAGTCGAATCACATTTGCGTTTTGCTTGGTGTGGCTCACAGAAGCTCAGAGGAATTTTTAGCTCACACAGTAAATGCAGAACAGCAAATTCCAGTGCAGCATTAGACTTGAAATATGGCACAAATTTCCATCCTGCAAAATGGAGCAATATATACCTCTGAAGGATTGTTTTCAGTAGATACTGTATTAAGCTAATTGTTTTAGATTTGTCATTCCAGTAAAATGTTATTTTTCGTTATTTTTCATCTAGTGGTATAGTTCATCTATTATTACTTGCTTATTAGCTAGAAAAATTGTATTATTTCCTGGTGTATGTACTGCTAGCTGTGTATAGAGGCCCAAATGGCAAAACAAAAGATAGGCATAAGTAGTAAAAATTGGAAGGAAGGATGGAAGGAAGGAAGGAAGGAAGGAAGGGGGGAAGGAAGCGTGGAAGGAAGAAAAGATGGAAGGAAGGAAGCTATTGTTAAAACATGCAGAACATACATAGAAATAAAGAGAGAGACAGAATAATAGGAGATAGATATATAGCGTGACCAGATGTGTTCCAGCTACTACAGTAAGTTAAAAGAAGGGTGAATTAAATGTGACAGACCAAGTGGAAAGGTTGTGGATAGAGTCTATATTTTTCCTAGAATTGAAATCTCATCTATATAAGGCAACCTGGTAGTAGGGCCTGGATTGATGGAGTTGGGGAAAATAAGGGTGAGGTCCCACTTTAGTGACTCCTCCACTCATCATTTTGGATAGGCCCATTAGTAGCACTTAGGTGAGGTCTATAAAAAAAAAGTCTGAGTCTCTCAGTTAGGTCTCCAGCCTAGGGAAAGGAGCAGGCGCTGTGAACCTGTGAGAACAAAATATACGGACATACAGACCCCATTCTTTATTTTTCCATGTGGTGCCAGGTACTAGGCCTAAACTGATTAATGGTTAGGTTTTTCTTTTAGTTTTTTTGTTCTAGTTTAACCCAATAATAAAACTAGCTGCGGTCAGTTTCAACAAAGCTGCCTTGTGGACTGCAACTTTATTGTGTGTCTGCTACAGAAAGAGAGATGTCTAGCCCAGGAGACAACCATACTTATACCTAATCCCTTACAATAGATAGATATATAGATAGATAATTCCAGATAATTTGCCGATGTAAAGGTGCCACAGATCACCCAATGAACCAGCAAAACGCTTGTTCATCGGGTGAAATGATCTTTACTGTGGACACCTAAATGATCATTTCTGTTCAGCCCGTAATGCTGTGTGAGAAACAATGATTCTGTATGGGGACGAGCAATAGCAGTGGAAGTGATCAGCGCTTCACCTCCACTAACAAGCAGGCAATTGTTGGAAAGGAGCACTTCTGTCCCAACAATTGTGTGGTCAATTACTGCATGTAAATGTAGCATTACACCCTAATGTGCGTGCAAGATTCATCTTCCCTAATCAACACACAGACAGGTGCAACAGCAATAGTAGACCAAGCAGGCTCACTACCAGTGCTGATCGGTGATTAGGATTATGGTTGGCAGACAGATGGTAAGGGACAATGATAGGTCAATGCTAAAGTTGCTGCATTGCATTAAGCCCCAGGCTGTTAATCAAGGTTAGGTTGAGATGGATCAGGTGTACTTCTGGAGAGGCAGTGGAATAAGGGGAGGGGGGTGGGGACTTGCTGAGGTGGCAATGGCTGAAATGTTTTTGCTGGAGGAGATGGTGGTACCAGCATTGATTCAGTTCTGCCATCTTACAGCACCACTTCCTTTCAGTCTTTTACCACTTTTATATGCTTAAAGGACTTTTTACTGTTCCTGACATTGCAAAAAGTATCTGGCAGTGTAGGATATATTGGAGATGTGATATCACTTATTTTTTTCCGATGGGTTGCTCCTCTCCCACCACTGTGCCCCCTGTTTTGGTTTCTCTTCCTGTATGCTAATTCATACCATCGGTACAGGGAGGAGGAGACAGCTGTGTTTTTCAAGGGGCATCTCCTTCTCCCTGGCTGTTAGCTGGCCAATCGAATCGGAAAGCGTGACAGCCAGGGAGAAAAAAAAGCTCACCTTCTCCCTGGCTGGGACATGCTCCGCTGCAATTGGCCAGCTCGCCAGCTCACAGCCAGGGAGAAAGAGATGCTCCCTGAGGAACATGGCCATCTCCGCCTCCCTCAACAATGGTATGGATTTGAATAAAGAACGGGAAACCGTGATGTGGGGCACAGCGAGGGAACAGAGCAACCCACTGTGCCCCACATCACGGTCAGGTACTTATATTGTAATGTCAGAACCAGTGAAAGGTCCTCTTTAACAACCTATGTACTGTCAATAGGGAATATCTGGGACACATGTTGACCCAAACATGTCCACATCGTGGCTGAAACAGTGTCAGTTATTTCTGTAGATGTGTGGAGATTGATGTGAATATTTACTTGGATCCATTCATAGAGTGATCAATTGACTGAACACCCATGCATGCAATTTTACATCATTTTACCCATTTTACACCATACTTTCAAATTGATCTACAGTATATTGTAATTTAAAGTGGTTGTGCAGTGGCATAATATTGATGACCTATTCTCAGGTTAGGTCATCAATATTAGATTGGTGGGGTCCAACTCTCAGCTCCACCGCCATTTAGCTGTTTGAAGGCTCAACTCCTTCAAACAGCTGATCAGCAGGGGCACATGCAAACCCCCTTTGATATGATATTGATTATCTATCCCGAGGGTAGGTAAAATAGTAACATAGTATATAAGACCGAAAAAAAGACATTTTTCCATCTAGTTCGGCCTGTTTCCTACAAGGTGATCCAGTGGAAGGCAAAAAAACTCCTGTGAGGCAGAAGCCAATTTTTCCCACTTAAGGGGGAAAAAAATCCTTCCCGACTCCAATCGGGCAATCAGAATAACTCCCTGGATCAACGACCCCTCTCTAGTAGCTATAGCCTGTAATATTACACTCCATAAATACATCCAGTCCCCTCTTGAATTTCTTTATTGTACGCAATATTATGCCACTGCACAACCCCTTTAATATCATTGTTTACTGCAAACAGATATATGAAACTGGCATGAAAGAAGACAGTTAGAACCGCTTAAGTGTGCTAATTTAGTCACATTCCTCATTTGTATCTTAGATATATCAATGTGATTGATATTATATAGCTATATCAAATTTATAGACTTTCCATCTAACTGAGGTACATATTAAAGCAAGGGTGGACTGGCTATAGACCTTACAGGGAAATTTCCCAGTGGGCTGATGTCCAGGGGGCCGCCCAAGCCTTCGTCTCTGCTGCTGGCTGGGTGCAAAATGGGCTCTCAGCGGTAATTATACCTGTGAGAATGAGAAACTCATGTACCAGGGCAGCAATTGCAGTTGTCCTCCTGAATTCAACTGCTGTCGTCTGCATCTAACTTCTGAAGCCTCCTGCTCCTTATTTTAATTAGAACTGGAGGAGGATGACAGAAAATGACAGCTATTGATGGCCACCACAGAAGAATAGCTTTTGGGCAATTTTTGGTTCTGATGGGACAGTATTTAGAGCAATGGTACTGCTGACCCCGCCTACTTGTGTTGCCCCACCTTCTATTAATTTGGATCTGCCAACATGGGGCCACTTTTATTTTATTTTTTTTTCCAGGGCCACTTTAGGTTCCCAGTCCACCCCTGCATTAAAATCTAAGATAACTAAAAACTGAACTGAGCTCCAGGAAAAACAAGAATTCACACCTTTTTCTGGATGTTATCCGAATAATCAAATAACTCATATAAAGAACTATATTTCATATTTATTTTATTTTTTATGAACTGCTGCTTTATTTTCTGTTCTGCAATACGCATTGACCTATGAACAGTTTATATGTGTGTGGAACTTCTATTTATTGTTAGATGAGCAAATGAGTTTTGGCGAAGTCTATAGGACCCTTGAGAATTTAAATAACCTCCAGGGCATTCCAAGTTGGCTTGTGTTAATCACAAAATAAATAAGAGGTTGTTATAGGATTTCTGATACAGATCACAAAGATAAGATTAGAAGACAGGACAGAGGTTTGTATAGTAACCATTAAGCATGTGCCAATATATGATTGTCCCGTCCTTCCCTAGTGAATTTTTTAGAGATAAGCAGCCTTGGCAAATTACTATTTAGCACATCTTTTTCTCCTGCACTTTCAGCAACTGCATTAATTTTAATGAAGGTCTATCTCATGATTTGTATTGGATTAGCTGCCTACTTTTGGCCTTCTTTTGTTTGCTTCTTCTATTGTGAAGAACGGGTGAAGTGTTATGGCGTAATTTCATCATAAATAAGTATTGATAGGCAGAGTCTATTACATCATAAAAAAAACATCTACAGGAGCAGATACTGGCTAGGTCACATTCTATGCAGTGCATAAAGCAGTACAATATTTTTACAATATAGCCTTGTTGTCAGCGGGTTGTCTTTTATTACCAGTGCTTTATTGTGTTTCAGGATTGCTCATTAGTTGGTTGAAATTATGCAAAGTGGAATGTCAAATATTGCTTGCTAGATTCCATCCTAGATTATTTCTAGATTTAAGAGGATGCTATGATTTTGCATGCAACCCGATTTATTTGACCAAGTCTACTCATAATCACTCTTTGTAAATTCTTTTGATCATAATTACTATAATTTTTATAGCAATCAAAGTGAACCTGTTAGTTTTGACATGTCTCGTTTAGTAAATACTTATATTCCCCATGAAATAACTTTTACTCCTCCTGGAAAACTATTATGTGCAGTGAGTGTGGACCCCCTGTACCAACCAACTGGTTTGACTTTCGGTGTCCATTCAGAATTTATTCAATTCTGAATTTAAATGCATGTGCGCTGGCACTTTGAGAGGCCAAGAGGATGCACCCTATAGCACATGACAAGGGCCTTACCAAGAGCATGCAGACTGCAGCCTGCACACACGAACCAAAATGCAGGATTAACATGACCAGGACTGTGATAGTGTTATAATCCAAATAAGTTCTAACTACTCCCAGTTCTTTCCGTTCCCACTCCTTTTCTTTTTCCTTTTTTTCTCCCAGCCCTTTCCTTGAACTCTATACCTTAATTAACACCTGGTAAGCGACCTACTCATTATTACCCAGAACAAACAGATAACCACTCTGATACAATAATATCTTTACTGTGATTCGCGTACAATATCAGACTGGTAGGTGGTCTCATCTTTTAAAGTTCTGAATCTTTGAATTAGTGTGCATCCTGTCTCCAAAGAAGCTCTGAATAGAGAGTTCTTATACTCAAGCTGAGGAGTAGGCCTCACACTTAAAGTCAACACGACAGTCTTATTCACTACACATATGTTAACTCACACTCTAAACATGACTTGTCTATGTTATACAGTTGTGTTCAAAATTATGAGTTTTTTGGCCAGTTTGACATTGATTTTGATCATTTCAGTCATCTTGTTTACAATTAAATCAAAGAGGCACTTGAAAGTCAGACAAATATAACATAACATTTATAATGAAATAACCACAAATGTCTTTTCTGTGCTCACATCATTATCAGTTTTATTCAACCCCCAAGTGACATTCAATCTTAGTACTTAGTACAACATCCTTTTCCAGTTATAACAGCTTTTAAACGTGAAGCATAGCTTGACACAAGTGTCTTGCAGCGATCTACGGGTATCTTCGCCCATTCTTCATGGGCAAAAGCCTCCAGTTCAGTCACATTCTTAGGCTTGCGCGCTGCAACTGCTTTCTTTAAGTCCCACCAGAGGTTCTCAATCGGATTTAAGTCTGGTGACTGCGATGGCCACTTCAAAATGTTCCAGCCTTTAATCTGCAACCATGCTCTAGTGGACTTGAGGTATGCTTGGGATCATTGTCCTGTTGAAAGGTCCAACGTCTCCCAAGCCTCAGGTTTGTGACGGACTGCATCACATTTTCATCCAATATCTCCTGGTACTGAAGAGAATTCATGGTACCTTGCACACGCTGAAGCTTCCGTGTACCTGTAGAAGCAAAACAGCCCCAAAGCATGATTGACCCCCGCCATGCTTACAGTAGGCAAGGTGTTCTTTTCTTCATAGGCCTTGTTCTTCCTCCTCCAAACATAGCGTTGATCCATGGGCCCAAACAGTTCTAATTTTGTTTCATCAGTCCACAGAACACTATCCCAAAACTTTAGTGGTTTGTCCACATGACTTTTGGCATACTACAGTCGACTCTTCTTATTCTTTGGAGACAGCAAGGGGGTGCGCCTGGGAGTTCTGGCATGGAGGCCTTCATTGCGCAGTGTGCGCCTTATTGTCTGAGCTGAAACTTCAGTACCCGTATCTGACAAATCTTTTTTCAGTTCCTCAGCAGTCACACGGAGACTTTTCTCCACTTTGCGCTTCAGGTAGCACACAGCAGTCGAAGTCAGCATCTTCTTTCTGCCACGACCAGGTAGCGTTTCAACAGTGCCCTTTGCCTTGAATTTGCGAACGATACTTCCTATGGTGTCTCTTGGTATGTTTAACATCTTTGCAATCTTCTTATAGCCATTGCCCTTCCTGTGCAGAGAAATCACCTCTTTTCTTGTCTTCCTGGACCATTCTCTTGACTTCACCATGTTTGTAAATACACCAGTAAATGTCTAGAAGGAGCTGAGTATCACAGTCATTTTAAATCTGCCGAATTGGTGCTTTTTATACTTGATTGCTGCTCCTAGACATCCACAGGTGTTTCGTTTGGCTTTGATTCGTTCAACACTAATTATAACATACAGGAGATTAATATAGTAACTTCTTAAGGGCGAATGCACAAGGCCACATTACAGTCATAATAGGGCTTCTATCGAGAAAGCTAGTATGACAGTGGCAAAACCATATTTCACCATGAACTTCAATGCTAATCAGAGCATACAAAAATGTTGAATAACAAATAGATGCACTGGAATACTATAATTCTCTCAGAACTATTTAGATATGTTTTTGTTCTAAAAGACTTTCCAGCTGTTTTAATATCCCCCAGTACAGCACTTTTCTCACCAACTGAAAGTATAATTTAATGAGTGCAAATAAAAGAACACTTTAATTACCATTACCCATAAAAGGTACAGTTCATTGTTGGTATAGAAATTATAATTGGCTTATTGTAGTTGCACAAATGGGGATTAATAAGTCATATTAGAATGAGCAATTCACTGTACTAAGCATAATTTTCCATTTTGCTATGTTTAAATTCCCAAGTGAAGTGAAAGCGCTTCTGTTTACTATGGCACCTTTTCAAGAATTTTGGGGCCCACTGTGAAGATTAATAGCTCTATAAACAGACGTTCTATCAAGTCCACCTGTCCAGTACTGTTATGTGTTTTGCAATCTGACATATGAGTTTGGAGGTACCATTCATGCATCATTGGAACCACAAAATTACCATTTAACTTTCCAAGATTTCAAAGAATGTTTTTTTTTTTCATGAATAACCTTTTCATGAAATGTGACCCATCATTCTGTATACAGAACTAAAATTATGGGTTAAAAGAGACATTGACATTGTTGTTACCTAACATGTCCCTCCAAGGTCATCGTGAATCATATATTCTAATTTCTATGACAGTTGTTTAGGATCTAGTATTCAAAAAGTCAACTAAATATAAAATTATTCCAGATTTATTAAACATAATTTGCAACTTGCTTTTATACCCTACAATGGCTCATTACAATTACCATTAGAACATAGAACCTTGAGCTCTCCTTCTTGGTTTGAGGAATCGGTAGAGATAAGCGATCAATTCTAAATGAATCAGCTTCCTTACCAAGACATTGGGTTACAAAGTATATTATTTTTTGGAGATTTGTCCAGAAAATAATGAAGGCATCATACACTACAAATGGATGATTTTGGAACTTTTTAAATTAAAAGTGCAATATGTTGTTAAACAGGCTGCATGTTACCACTGGCTACCAGCTGTTTACATATAACCATTTATGTGATTGTCACTCTGATATCACAAGTGCTGTCTCAGTGATAAAGAGGTTGAAAAAGATTGAATGCAGTCCTAGGAGACCTCAAAATGTTATGAATTTTTAGGGAAATTGGGGCACTTTCAATCTGGACCAAACTGAATTTGATGAGCAGTTCCATCAGATCAGACCGTAAACTAATTTTGGTAAATTTTCTCATCTCTAGAAATTGGCCATCAATCTTATTTATTTTAGGGCATACTGACTCTCCTCTAATGACATGTTAGGACAGAGGATCAGGCCTCTTAGATGACATGCTGTGGAGATGATCGTTGCAGGTAAATGCAGCACTTCACCCCCACTAAATGAGCAGCTGACTGTCGGGAAGGAGCACTTTCTTCCTAACAGTCTGCTGTTCAATTGGCCCATCTGAATGCATCTTAATACATATGCTGATTTGCTGCCATATAACAGCTGCAACACATGGACAGTTCTACTTAGATCACAATAGTTTAGTTTAGTAGAAAATTGGTAGGTCCGGGACTGCATCAGTAATATTAAAGCTACTGTAAATTATAGGTGTATTACAACCAGTTAAAACCAGCATAATTCTGTGATTCTATCCTAAATTTCTGTACCTGTGGCTTAAAGTGGTTGTATCATCTCAGACAATGAGGGCATTGTCTGATCTATCTTGTATGCGTGGCTGCCCTCCATTAATTTCTGTGGGGCACCTAAAATAGCTGAGCGCTAGCTTGGCTATTTCCATCTCAATCCCATAAAAATTGAATGGGAGCGGTGGCAGCGCAAGGTCGGCTATTTTCGTCGGGCCAATGGGAAGGCCTGTCACTTTGCTGGCCATATGTTATGCTTTGTTTTAGAGATAGGTGTGGGTCCCAGAGGTGGCGATATTCCCCTATTGTCTGAGATGGGAATGCCTGTTTAATATCTACAGATGAGCAAATTGAGCAAAATTTGATTTGGATTTGATTTGGCTGAATCGGTCGACTGATTTGATTTGGGTCTTACTCAATTGTACCCGAATTGAAAGTACTAAAATTAGCCTGAACATTTGTGCAGGACATTTTAAGGTTTCCATTTCTCCTTTTTTTCCACTCTCTTTCCATAAAGATCACCCAAAGTCAGTCACCCGAAAATTCAAATGACACTCAAAGTTTATAAAAATTCAGGTTGAATTTGGTTAGTTTAAAATTGATTTGCTCATTTTTATTAATATCTAAAAATGTAACATGGAGTAAACCCTACATATTTTATCAATATACATATATGAAGATATTTATTTATTATGTAATGTGTTTCTGCTACAACACGTTTAACTTGTCTTTTCATGAGTATTAGTTGAAGTGAATATGTTTATGTGTTGTGTAAATTAATGTCTGTTTTGTATTTTTTATTCGGCAGTGGGAAGAAATTGGTGAGGTTGATGAAAACTATGCTCCAATACATACATATCAAGTATGCAAAGTGATGGAACAAAATCAGAACAACTGGCTCTTGACAAGCTGGATTCCAAATGAAGGAGCATCAAGAATCTTTATTGAGCTCAAATTTACACTAAGGGATTGTAACAGTCTTCCAGGTGGACTTGGTACTTGTAAAGAAACTTTCAATGTATATTATTTTGAATCAAATGATGAAGATGGCAGGAACATAAGAGAAAATCAGTATATTAAGATAGATACTATTGCAGCTGATGAAAGCTTCACAGAGTTAGACTTGGGCGATAGAGTCATGAAGCTAAACACAGAGGTGAGAGATGTTGGACCATTGACCAAGAAAGGTTTCTATCTTGCCTTCCAAGATGTGGGAGCATGTATTGCTCTTGTGTCTGTCCGTGTTTACTACAAAAAATGTCCCTCAGTGGTACGTAACGTAGCACTTTTCCAAGATACCATAACTGGAGCAGATTCTTCACAGCTTTTGGAAGTATCTGGAGTGTGTGTCAACAATTCAGTGACAGAAGAGGCCCCAAAAATGCACTGCAGTGCTGAAGGGGAATGGCTTGTTCCAATTGGAAAGTGCATGTGTAAAGAAGGATATGAGGAAAAGAACAATACCTGTCAAGGTAAGGATTTATTCAAAAGTGAAATAATTATAGTATCAAAATATCTGGGTTACAGTCAGCAAAAAATAGCCTTCTAAAAGGGTGGTCATCTCAGAGGAGAGGACAAGCATACCTAGAATATAAATAAATATATATAAAAAAAAGAGATTAACCTGTTACACAAAAATCTAATGTAGGTAATGGCCTTCTCAAAGAGGTGGTGTTATAAACAGGGTTTCACTGTATGTAACATAACCATTATTGTTTAATATGTATATTCACCTATAAGAATGAATACCGGAGTGCTATATACTTGATGAAATGCATGATAAAGTAATTTTACCATATACTGTACCTTGAGACTAACTAAACCAGCACATTGTGACTTGTCACATTCTAGTACACAGGGCACATTAAAAAAATCTGTGTTGGAGATGGAAGGAGGACCTCTGCCAGACTGTTTACTAAAGAGATTGTTTTACAAGTCTTTTTTTGAATTTGAACACCAGACCTTCTGTATGAAAGACATATCAGTTACCTTTACACTACAGGCACAGCCTGTTGGAAGGGAAAATTCTGTGTTTAAAAAGCATTTTTTTCACATGGTTACCAATCACAATAAATAATGTGTTCACATTCGATTGTACAGCCTATTATGATGACAGGGATGCCAAATACAGTTTTGTGATATTTCATAAGATTTCACTAAATATATTACAAAAACTGTAATGGTTTTCGCTTCATTTTTTTTTTTAAAGTAACAATAACTTTGCAGAAAATGGTACCTTTTCACATAAAAGACAAAAGCTGCCATCATTTTTACTATTAGGTTATTTTACAGGTCTTGGTGGTATTTGAACCCCATAACTTCTGTACAGTAGCTTTACAAACTTCTCCACTAAAATGCTCTGCAATGAAGTTTTGATTTTTTTATGCCAAATAGTTTTACTCTTTTCTTTACAGGCACGCTATGGAATAAATAGTTGCACTGTAGTACAGGAAAATGTGCTTTTAGAACAGAGCTTTCCTTCAGAGCAGAGTTAGGACTTCTGGCTGCTATAAGGGAGGTCTGGGGTTCAAAGACCTGAGTAATTAACATTTTACTAAAGTCAGAAAGATATATAAAATCTCTGATACGTTGCCTGGACTCAAAGTGCTGCAGGTCCCAAAAAGTGACGTGGGTCAAATTCACAGAGTAAATCGATGCATTTTGGATAGGACCACGCTACTGCAAGATTACTGGACAACTGCTTTATATCACAGGGTTTTAATCACCAGATGTAGACATGGAAGACTCTCAATCTCCACTGATCAGCTTCCTTACTCCAACACAGCAAACACTAACTTGTGTAGTCGATGTAGACATAGAAGATAATCGATCTTCACCAATAGGCTTCCCTCCTCCAACACAGCCTATCGGATACCAAGAGGTCACACTGGTTGCCCCTGACAAAGCGTGAATGCGAAACCCGGGTTGGGCAATGAGATGATCTCTTCTACTATGTCTGATATGCTGTATACAAGTTTATGTTTGTGAGTATATTAAATGAATTTTATGTGAAACAGAGAAGTCAGTACTTCACTATCAGTGCGACCTCTTAGTATCCCATAGGCAGGGCTAGGACAAGGTCCACCACCAACAGAGGCTGAGCTGCCCAAGTGTGCCCCCCCTCCAACTTGTGGATGACACTGCTATGGGGGATCTGTGATGGATGACACTGTTATTGGGGAATCTGTGGAATCTCCCCATAACAGGGTCCATGTAGGAATGACCCCAATACAAGGGGTGAAGGCTGTGGGGTTGTATCTGCTTTTTTGATGACAGCGCCAGAGGGGCCCGTGCAGTGACTGTATTCTACTACACCCCCCCCACACACTGTATATAATGTTAACAATATAACTGTAGTGATTTACTACAGTTATATAGTTAATAAGATTATATCCAGTGAGGGCGAGGGATGGGGGTGTAGTAGAATACAGTCACTGCACGGGCCCTGCTGTCATTATGAAATAGCATATGTGACCCCCACCTCTTTTATTGGTGGTCATTCAGTAAATTAACCCTGTTTTGGGGGTGGGGTGTCTGTGGATGACAAATATGTGTCATCCACAGATTCTCCCATAACAGGGTTCATTTAGTGAATGACCACCCAAATTGCGGTGACCCAATACATGGGAGTTGCATCTGAAGAGCTTTTGTATAATGCCACCCCACACTGTAGTGTCCCCCACACACTAATGTCCGCCACACTGCCCCCCACACAGTAATGTCCGCCACACTGCCCCCCACACAATAATGTCCCCACACCCCCTCAACCACACAGCAGTGCCCCCACATAGTAATTTGTCATGCTCTCCCCTCTTGTCATTCTCCCCTCTTGTCATAATCCCCTCTTCTTGTCATGCTCTTTCTGCCCCCTGTCATTCTCTCCCCATCTTTTCATGCTCTTTATACCCCCCATGTTGTCATGCTCTTTCTGCCCCCAATGTTGTCATGCTATTTCTGCCCCCCCATGTTGTCATGCTCTTCTCTCCCCCATGTTGTCATGCTCTTTCTGCCCCCCATGTTGTCATGCTCTTCTGCCCCCCATGTTGTCATGCTCTTTCTTCTCCCCCATGTTGTCATGCTTTCTGCACCCCCATGTTGTCATGCTCTTTCTGCCCTCTCCCCATGTTGTCATGCTCTTCTTATCCCCCATGTTGTCATGCTCTTTCTTCCCCCCATGTTGTCATGCTTTCTGCCCCCCCATGTTGTCATGCTCCTTCTTCGCCCCCTCCTCTCCTCCTACCTCTTCTGTAGCGTGGCCGAGCTCTGCATGGTCTGCGCCTCTGCAGGGACAGGAGGAGGAGCTTTTGTCTCCTGTACCGAGACCGACTGACTTGAAGTGCAAACTGTGTGCGCACTTCCTGTTAGTCCGGCCGGGTACAGGAGACTGATGCTCTTTGTACCTGCGGACCGGACAGAGCTCGGTCACGCTACAGTCAGGGAATGACAGGAGGGAGCGCTGAGCGGTTCCCCCATGTCAGTCCCTCTCCCTCTGGCCGGCCTCTGCCTGAGGCTGGAGCGCCCTGAGGCTGGAGCCTCCCCAGCCTCTGTGTCGGCCCGGCCCTGCCCATAGGCTGTGTTGGAGGAGGGAAGCCTATTGGTGGAGATCGATTATCCTCTATTTCTACATCAACTATACCAGTTACTGTTTGCTGTGTTGGAGGATGGAAGCTGATCGGTGGAGATTGAGTGTCTTCAATGTCTACATCTGCTGATGAAAACCCTGTGATATAAAGGAGGTGTCCGGTAATCTTGCAGTAGCGCGATCCTATCCAAAACGCAAATATTTAACTAAAATTTATGACAAAAAAGGGAATTTTTGCTTTTCAGCTTTTTTTCTTTATGCTAAAAGTTGATATTACAAAAAAATAATAAATAATGGAGCAAAAACCATTACAATAAGTGTGCTTTTGTAGCATGCTTACTATTAAATACCACAAAAAGTATATGGTATCCCTGTAATTATAATAAATGGTGCAATTCAGTGAACATATTATTTATGGTGATTGGTGAAGGGTGTAAATAAAAATGGTGCAATTCTTTCCCTTCATTTAACCCATTGTAAACGTTGATAGAAATTTAAAACATTG
>JAKVIS010002333.1:0-23644 GCA_033119425.1 Bufotes viridis | reverse complement strand
CACACAGGGTTGTCAGGATGGCCGAGCGGTCTAAGGCGCCGTGCTCAGGTCGCAGTCTCCTCTGGAGGCGTGGGTTCGAATCCCACTTCTGACAGCGGTCATTGTGTTGCTTCAACTTCTTTTGTTTCTAGACTGTTTTAAAGCTTGACAATGTAGAAAGCCAAATTTGATTACAGAGGTTCTCTCAAAGAGGCTTCTTTCTTCCAAAGATCATCAAACCTGTGATAACAAAAGGCTTCTAAAATTGCAGCAAGTCAAAGAATCCATACAGTGTGCTGACACCGTCTAAAATGCTGGTCATTACAGTGTAATGCCTGGCCTTTGTGGTAAATTACCTTAGCTGGCAAGACTCACAAAATTCCAAACTCCTGAACGTATCCTAAAAGTTCCTGGAGGAGGTTGTCGGCAGCGCTGGTGAAATGTCACGGGAGCAAGGATTTTTCTGGATTGACTATCGATAATCTCTAGTGAAACCCTCTAGTCAGATTCTGCAAGCTAGACTTGGCTGTGCCTCTCTGCTGCACAAGGCACACACCTATGCGGGAATTCTCTTCAATTTCAAGGGTCAGTATAGAGGATTTTCTATCTTCTGCTGCTCTTTTCCCATTTACCTGTGGCTATATAGCCTGGCTCAGCACACCATGCAATACGGTTCAAGGCTTTTTGTCACTGGTTTCTGTCTACCTTGCAGTACCCCCAGGAAAGTCCATGACTCTGTGAGGGAGGTAACTGCGACGACGACAGTCTCGTTGTAATCTGCGCCCAATTCTAAGCCTCAAGAGAAATCCAAGGGAAGCCCAGAGAGTCCTCCATCCTGTCCCTAATGCTGAGCTCCTTCTCTAGTGTACTCCTAGTCAGTAGAGAGAGGGGAAAACCCACAAAATAGATGAAAATCTGCATGGCCCTCTGCCCTACTCTGCCTGTGTGGACAGTTATGGAGAAACCATGCTCTGCTTTTTGGTGTTGGAACACTTGGAGTTTTCCTTCTGAAGCAAAGAGTGACATTTCTACCCTATTGGAATCAGAGTCAGACTCTGGAAATGTCAATTTAGGGCCTGCAGCGCCTTGGAGATTGCTATCTGGGAATGACCAGTCATAAATCAGCCTTCGACCTACTGGCGTAAAATCATCAATATAGTTTAGCTGGGAAATATTTATCTGCTGACATCCGCAGTCATCAGTGATCTATAGCTATTACTTGTTGTTATGAAGAGACAAAGTGCCATTTGAAGGGCTACTATTGAGCCACCAGAAGAACAAATTGTACCTGGTTGCTCAGGAGAAGATGAAATTCAGGTTCAAAAAGTATAGTAAAACATTTTTCTGCCATTCAGAGTTCTTCAGAATTTTTCAGTCCCACTCTATCACTTTGTCCTTTCCTTACTACTGCCTTTTTCAAGAACATCAGCACTTTTGCAAGCTAGAGATTGCAACTACCTAATGCAGATTTGGTAAGAACACAAGAATTTGAATAATTACATCCATTCATGTATTTTCAGGAATGGCCTGCTAAAAGTCAATTTCTATCTGCCGAAACCCGGATCGAACCAGGGACCTTTAGATCTTCAGTCTAACGCTCTCCCAACTGAGCTATTTCGGCCAGCAGGTCTAGCACTAGACAGTGCCTGAAAAGAGCTATTACTGCAATGTTAAATGCCCATGTTATGCTTTTCACCCTGATGCCAACTTCTAGTAATGATATGATGGGAATGGGTTTTCATTCGGGAACTGTTCCCACTTACAGTTAAATACCGCTATGTTCTGCTTCCGCAGGGGCGCCTGCTAAGCACACAGGGTTGTCAGGATGGCCGAGCGGTCTAAGGCGCTGCGCTCAGGTCGCAGTCTCCTCTGGAGGCGTGGGTTCGAATCCCACTTCTGACAGCGGTCATTGTGTTGCTTCAACTTCTTTTGTTTCTAGACTGTTTTAAAGCTTGACAATGTAGAAAGCCAAATTTGGATTACAGAGGTTCTCTCAAAGAGGCTTCTTTTCTTCCAAAGATCATCAAACCTGTGATAACAAAAGGCTTCTAAAATTGCAGCAAGTCAAAGAATCCATACAGTGTGCTGACACCGTCTAAAATGCTGGTCATTACAGTGTAATGCCTGGCCTTTGTGGTAAATTACCTTAGCTGGCAAGACTCACAAAATTCCAAACTCCTGAACGTATCCTAAAAGTTCCTGGAGGAGGTTGTCGGCAGCGCTGGTGAAATGTCACGGGAGCAAGGATTTTTCTGGATTGACTATCGATAATCTCTAGTGAAACCCTCTAGTCAGATTCTGCAAGCTAGACTTGGCTGTGCCTCTCTGCTGCACAAGGCACACACCTATGCGGGAATTCTCTTCAATTTCAAGGGTCAGTATAGAGGATTTTCTATCTTCTGCTGCTCTTTTCCCATTTACCTGTGGCTATATAGCCTGGCTCAGCACACCATGCAATACGGTTCAAGGCTTTTTGTCACTGGTTTCTGTCTACCTTGCAGTACCCCCAGGAAAGTCCATGACTCTGTGAGGGAGGTAACTGCGACGACGACAGTTTCGTTGTAATCTGCGCCCAATTCTAAGCCTCAAGAGAAATCCAAGGGAAGCCCAGAGAGTCCTCCATCCTGTCCCTAATGCTGAGCTCCTTCTCTAGTGTACTCCTAGTCAGTAGAGAGAGGGAAAAACCCACAAAATAGATGAAAATCTGCATGGCCCTCTGCCCTACTCTGCCTGTGTGGACAGTTATGGAGAAACCATGCTCTGCTTTTTGGTGTTGGAACACTTGGAGTTTTCCTTCTGAAGCAAAGAGTGACATTTCTACCCTATTGGAATCAGAGTCAGACTCTGGAAATGTCAATTTAGGGCCTGCAGCGCCTTGGAGATTGCTATCTGGGAATGACCAGTCATAAATCAGCCTTCGACCTACTGGCGTAAAATCATCAATATAGTTTAGCTGGGAAATATTTATCTGCTGACATCCGCAGTCATCAGTGATCTATAGCTATTACTTGTTGTTATGAAGAGACAAAGTGCCATTTGAAGGTTCACTATTGAGCCACCAGAAGAACAAATTGTACCTGGTTGCTCAGGAGAAGATGAAATTCAGGTTCAAAAAGTATAGTAAAACATTTTTCTGCCATTCAGAGTTCTTCAGAATTTTTCAGTCCCACTCTATCACTTTGTCCTTTCCTTACTACTGCCTTTTTCAAGAACATCAGCACTTTTGCAAGCTAGAGATTGCAACTACCTAATGCAGATTTGGTAAGAACACAAGAATTTGAATAATTACATCCATTCATGTATTTTCAGGAATGGCCTGCTAAAAGTCAATTTCTATCTGCCGAAACCCGGATCGAACCAGGGACCTTTAGATCTTCAGTCTAACGCTCTCCCAACTGAGCTATTTCGGCCAGCAGGTCTAGCACTAGACAGTGCCTGAAAAGAGCTATTACTGCAATGTTAAATGCCCATGTTATGCTTTTCACCCTGATGCCAACTTCTAGTAATGATATGATGGGAATGGGTTTTCATTCGGGAACTGTTCCCACTTACAGTTAAATACCGCTATGTTCTGCTTCCGCAGGGGCGCCTGCTAAGCACACAGGGTTGTCAGGATGGCCGAGCGGTCTAAGGCGCTGCGCTCAGGTCGCAGTCTCCTCTGGAGGCGTGGGTTCGAATCCCACTTCTGACAGCGGTCATTGTGTTGCTTCAACTTCTTTTGTTTCTAGACTGTTTTAAAGCTTGACAATGTAGAAAGCCAAATTTGGATTACAGAGGTTCTCTCAAAGAGGCTTCTTTTCTTCCAAAGATCATCAAACCTGTGATAACAAAAGGCTTCTAAAATTGCAGCAAGTCAAAGAATCCATACAGTGTGCTGACACCGTCTAAAATGCTGGTCATTACAGTGTAATGCCTGGCCTTTGTGGTAAATTACCTTAGCTGGCAAGACTCACAAAATTCCAAACTCCTGAACGTATCCTAAAAGTTCCTGGAGGAGGTTGTCGGCAGCGCTGGTGAAATGTCACGGGAGCAAGGATTTTTCTGGATTGACTATCGATAATCTCTAGTGAAACCCTCTAGTCAGATTCTGCAAGCTAGACTTGGCTGTGCCTCTCTGCTGCACAAGGCACACACCTATGCGGGAATTCTCTTCAATTTCAAGGGTCAGTATAGAGGATTTTCTATCTTCTGCTGCTCTTTCCCATTTACCTGTGGCTATATAGCCTGGCTCAGCACACCATGCAATACGGTTCAAGGCTTTTTGTCACTGGTTTCTGTCTACCTTTGCAGTACCCCCAGGAAAGTCCATGACTCTGTGAGGGAGGTAACTGCGACGACGACAGTTTCGTTGTAATCTGCGCCCAATTCTAAGCCTAAGAGAAATCCAAGGAAGCCCAGAGAGTCCTCCATCCTGTCCCTAATGCTGAGCTCCTTCTCTAGTGTACTCCTAGTCAGTAGAGAGAGGGGAAAACCCACAAAATAGATGAAAATCTGCATGGCCCTCTGCCCTACTCTGCCTGTGTGGACAGTTATGGAGAAACCATGCTCTGCTTTTTGGTGTTGGAACACTTGGAGTTTTCCTTCTGAAGCAAAGAGTGACATTTCTACCCTATTGGAATCAGAGTCAGACTCTGGAAATGTCAATTTAGGGCCTGCAGCGCCTTGGAGATTGCTATCTGGGAATGACCAGTCATAAATCAGCCTTCGACCTACTGGCGTAAAATCATCAATATAGTTTAGCTGGGAAATATTTATCTGCTGACATCCGCAGTCATCAGTGATCTATAGCTATTACTTGTTGTTATGAAGAGACAAAGTGCCATTTGAAGGGGCTCACTATTGAGCCACCAGAAGAACAAATTGTACCTGGTTGCTCAGGAGAAGATGAAATTCAGGTTCAAAAAGTATAGTAAAACATTTTTCTGCCATTCAGAGTTCTTCAGAATTTTTCAGTCCCACTCTATCACTTTGTCCTTTCCTTACTACTGCCTTTTTCAAGAACATCAGCACTTTTGCAAGCTAGAGATTGCAACTACCTAATGCAGATTTGGTAAGAACACAAGAATTTGAATAATTACATCCATTCATGTATTTTCAGGAATGGCCTGCTAAAAGTCAATTTCTATCTGCCGAAACCCGGGATCGAACCAGGGACCTTTAGATCTTCAGTCTAACGCTCTCCCAACTGAGCTATTTCGGCCAGCAGGTCTAGCACTAGACAGTGCCTGAAAAGAGCTATTACTGCAATGTTAAATGCCCATGTTATGCTTTTCACCCTGATGCCAACTTCTAGTAATGATATGATGGGAATGGGTTTTCATTCGGGAACTGTTCCCACTTACAGTTAAATACCGCTATGTTCTGCTTCCGCAGGGGCGCCTGCTAAGCACACAGGGTTGTCAGGATGGCCGAGCGGTCTAAGGCGCTGCGCTCAGGTCGCAGTCTCCTCTGGAGGCGTGGGTTCGAATCCCACTTCTGACAGCGGTCATTGTGTTGCTTCAACTTCTTTTGTTTCTAGACTGTTTTAAAGCTTGACAATGTAGAAAGCCAAATTTGGATTACAGAGGTTCTCTCAAAGAGGCTTCTTTTCTTCCAAAGATCATCAAACCTGTGATAACAAAAGGCTTCTAAAATTGCAGCAAGTCAAAGAATCCATACAGTGTGCTGACACCGTCTAAAATGCTGGTCATTACAGTGTAATGCCTGGCCTTTGTGGTAAATTACCTTAGCTGGCAAGACTCACAAAATTCCAAACTCCTGAACGTATCCTAAAAGTTCCTGGAGGAGGTTGTCGGCAGCGCTGGTGAAATGTCACGGGAGCAAGGATTTTTCTGGATTGACTATCGATAATCTCTAGTGAAACCCTCTAGTCAGATTCTGCAAGCTAGACTTGGCTGTGCCTCTCTGCTGCACAAGGCACACACCTATGCGGGAATTCTCTTCAATTTCAAGGGTCAGTATAGAGGATTTTCTATCTTCTGCTGCTCTTTCCCATTTACCTGTGGCTATATAGCCTGGCTCAGCACACCATGCAATACGGTTCAAGGCTTTTTGTCACTGGTTTCTGTCTACCTTGCAGTACCCCCAGGAAAGTCCATGACTCTGTGAGGGAGGTAACTGCGACGACGACAGTTTCGTTGTAATCTGCGCCCAATTCTAAGCCTAAGAGAAATCCAAGGAAGCCCAGAGAGTCCTCCATCCTGTCCCTAATGCTGAGCTCCTTCTCTAGTGTACTCCTAGTCAGTAGAGAGAGGGGAAAACCCACAAAATAGATGAAAATCTGCATGGCCCTCTGCCCTACTCTGCCTGTGTGGACAGTTATGGAGAAACCATGCTCTGCTTTTTGGTGTTGGAACACTTGGAGTTTTCCTTCTGAAGCAAAGAGTGACATTTCTACCCTATTGGAATCAGAGTCAGACTCTGGAAATGTCAATTTAGGGCCTGCAGCGCCTTGGAGATTGCTATCTGGGAATGACCAGTCATAAATCAGCCTTCGACCTACTGGCGTAAAATCATCAATATAGTTTAGCTGGGAAATATTTATCTGCTGACATCCGCAGTCATCAGTGATCTATAGCTATTACTTGTTGTTATGAAGAGACAAAGTGCCATTTGAAGGTGCTACTATTGAGCCACCAGAAGAACAAATTGTACCTGGTTGCTCAGGAGAAGATGAAATTCAGGTTCAAAAAGTATAGTAAAACATTTTTCTGCCATTCAGAGTTCTTCAGAATTTTTCAGTCCCACTCTATCACTTTGTCCTTTCCTTACTACTGCCTTTTTCAAGAACATCAGCACTTTTGCAAGCTAGAGATTGCAACTACCTAATGCAGATTTGGTAAGAACACAAGAATTTGAATAATTACATCCATTCATGTATTTTCAGGAATGGCCTGCTAAAAGTCAATTTCTATCTGCCGAAACCCGGATCGAACCAGGGACCTTTAGATCTTCAGTCTAACGCTCTCCCAACTGAGCTATTTCGGCCAGCAGGTCTAGCACTAGACAGTGCCTGAAAAGAGCTATTACTGCAATGTTAAATGCCCATGTTATGCTTTTCACCCTGATGCCAACTTCTAGTAATGATATGATGGGAATGGGTTTTCATTCGGGAACTGTTCCCACTTACAGTTAAATACCGCTATGTTCTGCTTCCGCAGGGGCGCCTGCTAAGCACACAGGGTTGTCAGGATGGCCGAGCGGTCTAAGGCGCTGCGCTCAGGTCGCAGTCTCCTCTGGAGGCGTGGGTTCGAATCCCACTTCTGACAGCGGTCATTGTGTTGCTTCAACTTCTTTTGTTTCTAGACTGTTTTAAAGCTTGACAATGTAGAAAGCCAAATTTGGATTACAGAGGTTCTCTCAAAGAGGCTTCTTTCTTCCAAAGATCATCAAACCTGTGATAACAAAAGGCTTCTAAAATTGCAGCAAGTCAAAGAATCCATACAGTGTGCTGACACCGTCTAAAATGCTGGTCATTACAGTGTAATGCCTGGCCTTTGTGGTAAATTACCTTAGCTGGCAAGACTCACAAAATTCCAAACTCCTGAACGTATCCTAAAAGTTCCTGGAGGAGGTTGTCGGCAGCGCTGGTGAAATGTCACGGGAGCAAGGATTTTTCTGGATTGACTATCGATAATCTCTAGTGAAACCCTCTAGTCAGATTCTGCAAGCTAGACTTGGCTGTGCCTCTCTGCTGCACAAGGCACACACCTATGCGGGAATTCTCTTCAATTTCAAGGGTCAGTATAGAGGATTTTCTATCTTCTGCTGCTCTTTTCCCATTTACCTGTGGCTATATAGCCTGGCTCAGCACACCATGCAACACGGTTCAAGGCTTTTTGTCACTGGTTTCTGTCTACCTTGCAGTACCCCCAGGAAAGTCCATGACTCTGTGAGGGAGGTAACTGCGACGACGACAGTTTCGTTGTAATCTGCGCCCAATTCTAAGCCTAAGAGAAATCCAAGGAAGCCCAGAGAGTCCTCCATCCTGTCCCTAATGCTGAGCTCCTTCTCTAGTGTACTCCTAGTCAGTAGAGAGAGGGGAAAACCCACAAAATAGATGAAAATCTGCATGGCCCTCTGCCCTACTCTGCCTGTGTGGACAGTTATGGAGAAACCATGCTCTGCTTTTTGGTGTTGGAACACTTGGAGTTTTCCTTCTGAAGCAAAGAGTGACATTTCTACCCTATTGGAATCAGAGTCAGACTCTGGAAATGTCAATTTAGGGGCCTGCAGCGCCTTGGAGATTGCTATCTGGGAATGACCAGTCATAAATCAGCCTTCGACCTACTGGCGTAAAATCATCAATATAGTTTAGCTGGGAAATATTTATCTGCTGACATCCGCAGTCATCAGTGATCTATAGCTATTACTTGTTGTTATGAAGAGACAAAGTGCCATTTGAAGGGGCTACTATTGAGCCACCAGAAGAACAAATTGTACCTGGTTGCTCAGGAGAAGATGAAATTCAGGTTCAAAAAGTATAGTAAAACATTTTTCTGCCATTCAGAGTTCTTCAGAATTTTTCAGTCCCACTCTATCACTTTGTCCTTTCCTTACTACTGCCTTTTTCAAGAACATCAGCACTTTTGCAAGCTAGAGATTGCAACTACCTAATGCAGATTTGGTAAGAACACAAGAATTTGAATAATTACATCCATTCATGTATTTTCAGGAATGGCCTGCTAAAAGTCAATTTCTATCTGCCGAAACCCGGATCGAACCAGGGACCTTTAGATCTTCAGTCTAACGCTCTCCCAACTGAGCTATTTCGGCCAGCAGGTCTAGCACTAGACAGTGCCTGAAAAGAGCTATTACTGCAATGTTAAATGCCCATGTTATGCTTTTCACCCTGATGCCAACTTCTAGTAATGATATGATGGGAATGGGTTTTCATTCGGGAACTGTTCCCACTTACAGTTAAATACCGCTATGTTCTGCTTCCGCAGGGGCGCCTGCTAAGCACACAGGGTTGTCAGGATGGCCGAGCGGTCTAAGGCGCTGCGCTCAGGTCGCAGTCTCCTCTGGAGGCGTGGGTTCGAATCCCACTTCTGACAGCGGTCATTGTGTTGCTTCAACTTCTTTTGTTTCTAGACTGTTTTAAAGCTTGACAATGTAGAAAGCCAAATTTGGATTACAGAGGTTCTCTCAAAGAGGCTTCTTTTCTTCCAAAGATCATCAAACCTGTGATAACAAAAGGCTTCTAAAATTGCAGCAAGTCAAAGAATCCATACAGTGTGCTGACACCGTCTAAAATGCTGGTCATTACAGTGTAATGCCTGGCCTTTGTGGTAAATTACCTTAGCTGGCAAGACTCACAAAATTCCAAACTCCTGAACGTATCCTAAAAGTTCCTGGAGGAGGTTGTCGGCAGCGCTGGTGAAATGTCACGGGAGCAAGGATTTTTCTGGATTGACTATCGATAATCTCTAGTGAAACCCTCTAGTCAGATTCTGCAAGCTAGACTTGGCTGTGCCTCTCTGCTGCACAAGGCACACACCTATGCGGGAATTCTCTTCAATTTCAAGGGTCAGTATAGAGGATTTTCTATCTTCTGCTGCTCTTTTCCCATTTACCTGTGGCTATATAGCCTGGCTCAGCACACCATGCAATACGGTTCAAGGCTTTTTGTCACTGGTTTCTGTCTACCTTGCAGTACCCCCAGGAAAGTCCATGACTCTGTGAGGGAGGTAACTGCGACGACGACAGTTTCGTTGTAATCTGCGCCCAATTCTAAGCCTAAGAGAAATCCAAGGAAGCCCAGAGAGTCCTCCATCCTGTCCCTAATGCTGAGCTCCTTCTCTAGTGTACTCCTAGTCAGTAGAGAGAGGGGAAAACCCACAAAATAGATGAAAATCTGCATGGCCCTCTGCCCTACTCTGCCTGTGTGGACAGTTATGGAGAAACCATGCTCTGCTTTTTGGTGTTGGAACACTTGGAGTTTTCCTTCTGAAGCAAAGAGTGACATTTCTACCCTATTGGAATCAGAGTCAGACTCTGGAAATGTCAATTTAGGGCCTGCAGCGCCTTGGAGATTGCTATCTGGGAATGACCAGTCATAAATCAGCCTTCGACCTACTGGCGTAAAATCATCAATATAGTTTAGCTGGGAAATATTTATCTGCTGACATCCGCAGTCATCAGTGATCTATAGCTATTACTTGTTGTTATGAAGAGACAAAGTGCCATTTGAAGGGCTCACTATTGAGCCACCAGAAGAACAAATTGTACCTGGTTGCTCAGGAGAAGATGAAATTCAGGTTCAAAAAGTATAGTAAAACATTTTTCTGCCATTCAGAGTTCTTCAGAATTTTTCAGTCCCACTCTATCACTTTGTCCTTTCCTTACTACTGCCTTTTTCAAGAACATCAGCACTTTTGCAAGCTAGAGATTGCAACTACCTAATGCAGATTTGGTAAGAACACAAGAATTTGAATAATTACATCCATTCATGTATTTTCAGGAATGGCCTGCTAAAAGTCAATTTCTATCTGCCGAAACCCGGATCGAACCAGGGACCTTTAGATCTTCAGTCTAACGCTCTCCCAACTGAGCTATTTCGGCCAGCAGGTCTAGCACTAGACAGTGCCTGAAAAGAGCTATTACTGCAATGTTAAATGCCCATGTTATGCTTTTCACCCTGATGCCAACTTCTAGTAATGATATGATGGGAATGGGTTTTCATTCGGGAACTGTTCCCACTTACAGTTAAATACCGCTATGTTCTGCTTCCGCAGGGGCGCCTGCTAAGCACACAGGGTTGTCAGGATGGCCGAGCGGTCTAAGGCGCTGCGCTCAGGTCGCAGTCTCCTCTGGAGGCGTGGGTTCGAATCCCACTTCTGACAGCGGTCATTGTGTTGCTTCAACTTCTTTTGTTTCTAGACTGTTTTAAAGCTTGACAATGTAGAAAGCCAAATTTGGATTACAGAGGTTCTCTCAAAGAGGCTTCTTTCTTCCAAAGATCATCAAACCTGTGATAACAAAAGGCTTCTAAAATTGCAGCAAGTCAAAGAATCCATACAGTGTGCTGACACCGTCTAAAATGCTGGTCATTACAGTGTAATGCCTGGCCTTTGTGGTAAATTACCTTAGCTGGCAAGACTCACAAAATTCCAAACTCCTGAACGTATCCTAAAAGTTCCTGGAGGAGGTTGTCGGCAGCGCTGGTGAAATGTCACGGGAGCAAGGATTTTTCTGGATTGACTATCGATAATCTCTAGTGAAACCCTCTAGTCAGATTCTGCAAGCTAGACTTGGCTGTGCCTCTCTGCTGCACAAGGCACACACCTATGCGGGAATTCTCTTCAATTTCAAGGGTCAGTATAGAGGATTTTCTATCTTCTGCTGCTCTTTTCCCATTTACCTGTGGCTATATAGCCTGGCTCAGCACACCATGCAATACGGTTCAAGGCTTTTTGTCACTGGTTTCTGTCTACCTTTGCAGTACCCCCAGGAAAGTCCATGACTCTGTGAGGGAGGTAACTGCGACGACGACAGTTTCGTTGTAATCTGCGCCCAATTCTAAGCCTAAGAGAAATCCAAGGGAAGCCCAGAGAGTCCTCCATCCTGTCCCTAATGCTGAGCTCCTTCTCTAGTGTACTCCTAGTCAGTAGAGAGAGGGGAAAACCCACAAAATAGATGAAAATCTGCATGGCCCTCTGCCCTACTCTGCCTGTGTGGACAGTTATGGAGAAACCATGCTCTGCTTTTTGGTGTTGGAACACTTGGAGTTTTCCTTCTGAAGCAAAGAGTGACATTTCTACCCTATTGGAATCAGAGTCAGACTCTGGAAATGTCAATTTAGGGCCTGCAGCGCCTTGGAGATTGCTATCTGGGAATGACCAGTCATAAATCAGCCTTCGACCTACTGGCGTAAAATCATCAATATAGTTTAGCTGGGAAATATTTATCTGCTGACATCCGCAGTCATCAGTGATCTATAGCTATTACTTGTTGTTATGAAGAGACAAAGTGCCATTTGAAGGGGCTCACTATTGAGCCACCAGAAGAACAAATTGTACCTGGTTGCTCAGGAGAAGATGAAATTCAGGTTCAAAAAGTATAGTAAAACATTTTTCTGCCATTCAGAGTTCTTCAGAATTTTTCAGTCCCACTCTATCACTTTGTCCTTTCCTTACTACTGCCTTTTTCAAGAACATCAGCACTTTTGCAAGCTAGAGATTGCAACTACCTAATGCAGATTTGGTAAGAACACAAGAATTTGAATAATTACATCCATTCATGTATTTTCAGGAATGGCCTGCTAAAAGTCAATTTCTATCTGCCGAAACCCGGATCGAACCAGGGACCTTTAGATCTTCAGTCTAACGCTCTCCCAACTGAGCTATTTCGGCCAGCAGGTCTAGCACTAGACAGTGCCTGAAAAGAGCTATTACTGCAATGTTAAATGCCCATGTTATGCTTTTCACCCTGATGCCAACTTCTAGTAATGATATGATGGGAATGGGTTTTCATTCGGGAACTGTTCCCACTTACAGTTAAATACCGCTATGTTCTGCTTCCGCAGGGGCGCCTGCTAAGCACACAGGGTTGTCAGGATGGCCGAGCGGTCTAAGGCGCCATGCTCAGGTCGCAGTCTCCTCTGGAGGCGTGGGTTCGAATCCCACTTCTGACAGCGGTCATTGTGTTGCTTCAACTTCTTTTGTTTCTAGACTGTTTTAAAGCTTGACAATGTAGAAAGCCAAATTTGGATTACAGAGGTTCTCTCAAAGAGGCTTCTTTCTTCCAAAGATCATCAAACCTGTGATAACAAAAGGCTTCTAAAATTGCAGCAAGTCAAAGAATCCATACAGTGTGCTGACACCGTCTAAAATGCTGGTCATTACAGTGTAATGCCTGGCCTTTGTGGTAAATTACCTTAGCTGGCAAGACTCACAAAATTCCAAACTCCTGAACGTATCCTAAAAGTTCCTGGAGGAGGTTGTCGGCAGCGCTGGTGAAATGTCACGGGAGCAAGGATTTTTCTGGATTGACTATCGATAATCTCTAGTGAAACCCTCTAGTCAGATTCTGCAAGCTAGACTTGGCTGTGCCTCTCTGCTGCACAAGGCACACACCTATGCGGGAATTCTCTTCAATTTCAAGGGTCAGTATAGAGGATTTTCTATCTTCTGCTGCTCTTTTCCCATTTACCTGTGGCTATATAGCCTGGCTCAGCACACCATGCAATACGGTTCAAGGCTTTTTGTCACTGGTTTCTGTCTACCTTTGCAGTACCCCCAGGAAAGTCCATGACTCTGTGAGGGAGGTAACTGCGACGACGACAGTTTCGTTGTAATCTGCGCCCAATTTAAGCCTAAGAGAAATCCAAGGGAAGCCCAGAGAGTCCTCCATCCTGTCCCTAATGCTGAGCTCCTTCTCTAGTGTACTCCTAGTCAGTAGAGAGAGGGGAAAACCCACAAAATAGATGAAAATCTGCATGGCCCTCTGCCCTACTCTGCCTGTGTGGACAGTTATGGAGAAACCATGCTCTGCTTTTTGGTGTTGGAACACTTGGAGTTTTCCTTCTGAAGCAAAGAGTGACATTTCTACCCTATTGGAATCAGAGTCAGACTCTGGAAATGTCAATTTAGGGCCTGCAGCGCCTTGGAGATTGCTATCTGGGAATGACCAGTCATAAATCAGCCTTCGACCTACTGGCGTAAAATCATCAATATAGTTTAGCTGGGAAATATTTATCTGCTGACATCCGCAGTCATCAGTGATCTATAGCTATTACTTGTTGTTATGAAGAGACAAAGTGCCATTTGAAGGGGCTCACTATTGAGCCACCAGAAGAACAAATTGTACCTGGTTGCTCAGGAGAAGATGAAATTCAGGTTCAAAAAGTATAGTAAAACATTTTTCTGCCATTCAGAGTTCTTCAGAATTTTTCAGTCCCACTCTATCACTTTGTCCTTTCCTTACTACTGCCTTTTTCAAGAACATCAGCACTTTTGCAAGCTAGAGATTGCAACTACCTAATGCAGATTTGGTAAGAACACAAGAATTTGAATAATTACATCCATTCATGTATTTTCAGGAATGGCCTGCTAAAAGTCAATTTCTATCTGCCGAAACCCGGGATCGAACCAGGGACCTTTAGATCTTCAGTCTAACGCTCTCCCAACTGAGCTATTTCGGCCAGCAGGTCTAGCACTAGACAGTGCCTGAAAAGAGCTATTACTGCAATGTTAAATGCCCATGTTATGCTTTTCACCCTGATGCCAACTTCTAGTAATGATATGATGGGAATGGGTTTTCATTCGGGAACTGTTCCCACTTACAGTTAAATACCGCTATGTTCTGCTTCCGCAGGGGCGCCTGCTAAGCACACAGGGTTGTCAGGATGGCCGAGCGGTCTAAGGCGCTGCGCTCAGGTCGCAGTCTCCTCTGGAGGCGTGGGTTCGAATCCCACTTCTGACAGCGGTCATTGTGTTGCTTCAACTTCTTTTGTTTCTAGACTGTTTTAAAGCTTGACAATGTAGAAAGCCAAATTTGGATTACAGAGGTTCTCTCAAAGAGGCTTCTTTTCTTCCAAAGATCATCAAACCTGTGATAACAAAAGGCTTCTAAAATTGCAGCAAGTCAAAGAATCCATACAGTGTGCTGACACCGTCTAAAATGCTGGTCATTACAGTGTAATGCCTGGCCTTTGTGGTAAATTACCTTAGCTGGCAAGACTCACAAAATTCCAAACTCCTGAACGTATCCTAAAAGTTCCTGGAGGAGGTTGTCGGCAGCGCTGGTGAAATGTCACGGGAGCAAGGATTTTTCTGGATTGACTATCGATAATCTCTAGTGAAACCCTCTAGTCAGATTCTGCAAGCTAGACTTGGCTGTGCCTCTCTGCTGCACAAGGCACACACCTATGCGGGAATTCTCTTCAATTTCAAGGGTCAGTATAGAGGATTTTCTATCTTCTGCTGCTCTTTTCCCATTTACCTGTGGCTATATAGCCTGGCTCAGCACACCATGCAATACGGTTCAAGGCTTTTTGTCACTGGTTTCTGTCTACCTTGCAGTACCCCCAGGAAAGTCCATGACTCTGTGAGGGAGGTAACTGCGACGACGACAGTTTCGTTGTAATCTGCGCCCAATTCTAAGCCTAAGAGAAATCCAAGGGAAGCCCAGAGAGTCCTCCATCCTGTCCCTAATGCTGAGCTCCTTCTCTAGTGTACTCCTAGTCAGTAGAGAGAGGGGAAAACCCACAAAATAGATGAAAATCTGCATGGCCCTCTGCCCTACTCTGCCTGTGTGGACAGTTATGGAGAAACCATGCTCTGCTTTTTGGTGTTGGAACACTTGGAGTTTTCCTTCTGAAGCAAAGAGTGACATTTTTACCCTATTGGAATCAGAGTCAGACTCTGGAAATGTCAATTTAGGGCCTGCAGCGCCTTGGAGATTGCTATCTGGGAATGACCAGTCATAAATCAGCCTTCGACCTACTGGCGTAAAATCATCAATATAGTTTAGCTGGGAAATATTTATCTGCTGACATCCGCAGTCATCAGTGATCTATAGCTATTACTTGTTGTTATGAAGAGACAAAGTGCCATTTGAAGGGGTTCACTATTGAGCCACCAGAAGAACAAATTGTACCTGGTTGCTCAGGAGAAGATGAAATTCAGGTTCAAAAAGTATAGTAAAACATTTTTCTGCCATTCAGAGTTCTTCAGAATTTTTCAGTCCCACTCTATCACTTTGTCCTTTCCTTACTACTGCCTTTTTCAAGAACATCAGCACTTTTGCAAGCTAGAGATTGCAACTACCTAATGCAGATTTGGTAAGAACACAAGAATTTGAATAATTACATCCATTCATGTATTTTCAGGAATGGCCTGCTAAAAGTCAATTTCTATCTGCCGAAACCCGGGATCGAACCAGGGACCTTTAGATCTTCAGTCTAACGCTCTCCCAACTGAGCTATTTCGGCCAGCAGGTCTAGCACTAGACAGTGCCTGAAAAGAGCTATTACTGCAATGTTAAATGCCCATGTTATGCTTTTCACCCTGATGCCAACTTCTAGTAATGATATGATGGGAATGGGTTTTCATTCGGGAACTGTTCCCACTTACAGTTAAATACCGCTATGTTCTGCTTCCGCAGGGGCGCCTGCTAAGCACACAGGGTTGTCAGGATGGCCGAGCGGTCTAAGGCGCTGTGCTCAGGTCGCAGTCTCCTCTGGAGGCGTGGGTTCGAATCCCACTTCTGACAGCGGTCATTGTGTTGCTTCAACTTCTTTTGTTTCTAGACTGTTTTAAAGCTTGACAATGTAGAAAGCCAAATTTGGATTACAGAGGTTCTCTCAAAGAGGCTTCTTTTCTTCCAAAGATCATCAAACCTGTGATAACAAAAGGCTTCTAAAATTGCAGCAAGTCAAAGAATCCATACAGTGTGCTGACACCGTCTAAAATGCTGGTCATTACAGTGTAATGCCTGGCCTTTGTGGTAAATTACCTTAGCTGGCAAGACTCACAAAATTCCAAACTCCTGAACGTATCCTAAAAGTTCCTGGAGGAGGTTGTCGGCAGCGCTGGTGAAATGTCACGGGAGCAAGGATTTTTCTGGATTGACTATCGATAATCTCTAGTGAAACCCTCTAGTCAGATTCTGCAAGCTAGACTTGGCTGTGCCTCTCTGCTGCACAAGGCACACACCTATGCGGGAATTCTCTTCAATTTCAAGGGTCAGTATAGAGGATTTTCTATCTTCTGCTGCTCTTTCCCATTTACCTGTGGCTATATAGCCTGGCTCAGCACACCATGCAATACGGTTCAAGGCTTTTTGTCACTGGTTTCTGTCTACCTTTGCAGTACCCCCAGGAAAGTCCATGACTCTGTGAGGGAGGTAACTGCGACGACGACAGTCTCGTTGTAATCTGCGCCCAATTCTAAGCCTAAGAGAAATCCAAGGGAAGCCCAGAGAGTCCTCCATCCTGTCCCTAATGCTGAGCTCCTTCTCTAGTGTACTCCTAGTCAGTAGAGAGAGGGAAAAACCCACAAAATAGATGAAAATCTGCATGGCCCTCTGCCCTACTCTGCCTGTGTGGACAGTTATGGAGAAACCATGCTCTGCTTTTTGGTGTTGGAACACTTGGAGTTTTCCTTCTGAAGCAAAGAGTGACATTTCTACCCTATTGGAATCAGAGTCAGACTCTGGAAATGTCAATTTAGGGCCTGCAGCGCCTTGGAGATTGCTATCTGGGAATGACCAGTCATAAATCAGCCTTCGACCTACTGGCGTAAAATCATCAATATAGTTTAGCTGGGAAATATTTATCTGCTGACATCCGCAGTCATCAGTGATCTATAGCTATTACTTGTTGTTATGAAGAGACAAAGTGCCATTTGAAGGGGTTCACTATTGAGCCACCAGAAGAACAAATTGTACCTGGTTGCTCAGGAGAAGATGAAATTCAGGTTCAAAAAGTATAGTAAAACATTTTTCTGCCATTCAGAGTTCTTCAGAATTTTTCAGTCCCACTCTATCACTTTGTCCTTTCCTTACTACTGCCTTTTTCAAGAACATCAGCACTTTTGCAAGCTAGAGATTGCAACTACCTAATGCAGATTTGGTAAGAACACAAGAATTTGAATAATTACATCCATTCATGTATTTTCAGGAATGGCCTGCTAAAAGTCAATTTCTATCTGCCGAAACCCGGGATCGAACCAGGGACCTTTAGATCTTCAGTCTAACGCTCTCCCAACTGAGCTATTTCGGCCAGCAGGTCTAGCACTAGACAGTGCCTGAAAAGAGCTATTACTGCAATGTTAAATGCCCATGTTATGCTTTTCACCCTGATGCCAACTTCTAGTAATGATATGATGGGAATGGGTTTTCATTCGGGAACTGTTCCCACTTACAGTTAAATACCGCTATGTTCTGCTTCCGCAGGGGCGCCTGCTAAGCACACAGGGTTGTCAGGATGGCCGAGCGGTCTAAGGCGCCGTGCTCAGGTCGCAGTCTCCTCTGGAGGCGTGGGTTCGAATCCCACTTCTGACAGCGGTCATTGTGTTGCTTCAACTTCTTTTGTTTCTAGACTGTTTTAAAGCTTGACAATGTAGAAAGCCAAATTTGGATTACAGAGGTTCTCTCAAAGAGGCTTCTTTTCTTCCAAAGATCATCAAACCTGTGATAACAAAAGGCTTCTAAAATTGCAGCAAGTCAAAGAATCCATACAGTGTGCTGACACCGTCTAAAATGCTGGTCATTACAGTGTAATGCCTGGCCTTTGTGGTAAATTACCTTAGCTGGCAAGACTCACAAAATTCCAAACTCCTGAACGTATCCTAAAAGTTCCTGGAGGAGGTTGTCGGCAGCGCTGGTGAAATGTCACGGGAGCAAGGATTTTTCTGGATTGACTATCGATAATCTCTAGTGAAACCTCTAGTCAGATTCTGCAAGCTAGACTTGGCTGTGCCTCTCTGCTGCACAAGGCACACACCTATGCGGGAATTCTCTTCAATTTCAAGGGTCAGTATAGAGGATTTTCTATCTTCTGCTGCTCTTTTCCCATTTACCTGTGGCTATATAGCCTGGCTCAGCACACCATGCAATACGGTTCAAGGCTTTTTGTCACTGGTTTCTGTCTACCTTTGCAGTACCCCCAGGAAAGTCCATGACTCTGTGAGGGAGGTAACTGCGACGACGACAGTTTCGTTGTAATCTGCGCCCAATTTAAGCCTAAGAGAAATCCAAGGGAAGCCCAGAGAGTCCTCCATCCTGTCCCTAATGCTGAGCTCCTTCTCTAGTGTACTCCTAGTCAGTAGAGAGAGGGGAAAACCCACAAAATAGATGAAAATCTGCATGGCCCTCTGCCCTACTCTGCCTGTGTGGACAGTTATGGAGAAACCATGCTCTGCTTTTTGGTGTTGGAACACTTGGAGTTTTCCTTCTGAAGCAAAGAGTGACATTTCTACCCTATTGGAATCAGAGTCAGACTCTGGAAATGTCAATTTAGGGCCTGCAGCGCCTTGGAGATTGCTATCTGGGAATGACCAGTCATAAATCAGCCTTTCGACCTACTGGCGTAAAATCATCAATATAGTTTAGCTGGGAAATATTTATCTGCTGACATCCGCAGTCATCAGTGATCTATAGCTATTACTTGTTGTTATGAAGAGACAAAGTGCCATTTGAAGGGGTTCACTATTGAGCCACCAGAAGAACAAATTGTACCTGGTTGCTCAGGAGAAGATGAAATTCAGGTTCAAAAAGTATAGTAAAACATTTTTCTGCCATTCAGAGTTCTTCAGAATTTTTCAGTCCCACTCTATCATTTTGTCCTTTCCTTACTACTGCCTTTTTCAAGAACATCAGCACTTTTGCAAGCTAGAGATTGCAACTACCTAATGCAGATTTGGTAAGAACACAAGAATTTGAATAATTACATCCATTCATGTATTTTCAGGAATGGCCTGCTAAAAGTCAATTTCTATCTGCCGAAACCCAGGATCGAACCAGGGACCTTTAGATCTTCAGTCTAACGCTCTCCCAACTGAGCTATTTCGGCCAGCAGGTCTAGCACTAGACAGTGCCTGAAAAGCGCTATTACTGCAATGTTAAATGCCCATGTTATGCTTTTCACCCTGATGCCAACTTCTAGTAATGATATGATGGGAATGGGTTTTCATTCGGGAACTGTTCCCACTTACAGTTAAATACCGCTATATTCTGCTTCCGCAGGGGCGCCTGCTAAGCACACAGGGTTGTCAGGATGGCCGAGCGGTCTAAGGCGCTGCGCTCAGGTCGCAGTCTCCTCTGGAGGCGTGGGTTCGAATCCCACTTCTGACAGCGGTCATTGTGTTGCTTCAACTTCTTTTGTTTCTAGACTGTTTTAAAGCTTGACAATGTAGAAAGCCAAATTTGGATTACAGAGGTTCTCTCAAAGAGGCTTCTTTTCTTCCAAAGATCATCAAACCTGTGATAACAAAAGGCTTCTAAAATTGCAGCAAGTCAAAGAATCCATACAGTGTGCTGACACCGTCTAAAATGCTGGTCATTACAGTGTAATGCCTGGCCTTTGTGGTAAATTACCTTAGCTGGCAAGACTCACAAAATTCCAAACTCCTGAACGTATCCTAAAAGTTCCTGGAGGAGGTTGTCGGCAGCGCTGGTGAAATGTCACGGGAGCAAGGATTTTTCTGGATTGACTATCGATAATCTCTAGTGAAACCCTCTAGTCAGATTCTGCAAGCTAGACTTGGCTGTGCCTCTCTGCTGCACAAGGCACACACCTATGCGGGAATTCTCTTCAATTTCAAGGGTCAGTATAGAGGATTTTCTATCTTCTGCTGCTCTTTTCCCATTTACCTGTGGCTATATAGCCTGGCTCAGCACACCATGCAATACGGTTCAAGGCTTTTTGTCACTGGTTTCTGTCTACCTTTGCAGTACCCCCAGGAAAGTCCATGACTCTGTGAGGGAGGTAACTGCGACGACGACAGTTTCGTTGTAATCTGCGCCCCAATTCTAAGCCTAAGAGAAATCCAAGGGAAGCCCAGAGAGTCCTCCATCCTGTCCCTAATGCTGAGCTCCTTCTCTAGTGTACTCCTAGTCAGTAGAGAGAGGGGAAAACCCACAAAATAGATGAAAATCTGCATGGCCCTCTGCCCTACTCTGCCTGTGTGGACAGTTATGGAGAAACCATGCTCTGCTTTTTGGTGTTGGAACACTTGGAGTTTTCCTTCTGAAGCAAAGAGTGACATTTCTACCCTATTGGAATCAGAGTCAGACTCTGGAAATGTCAATTTAGGGCCTGCAGCGCCTTGGAGATTGCTATCTGGGAATGACCAGTCATAAATCAGCCTTTCGACCTACTGGCGTAAAATCATCAATATAGTTTAGCTGGGAAATATTTATCTGCTGACATCCGCAGTCATCAGTGATCTATAGCTATTACTTGTTGTTATGAAGAGACAAAGTGCCATTTGAAGGGGTTCACTATTGAGCCACCAGAAGAACAAATTGTACCTGGTTGCTCAGGAGAAGATGAAATTCAGGTTCAAAAAGTATAGTAAAACATTTTTCTGCCATTCAGAGTTCTTCAGAATTTTTCAGTCCCACTCTATCACTTTGTCCTTTCCTTACTACTGCCTTTTTCAAGAACATCAGCACTTTTGCAAGCTAGAGATTGCAACTACCTAATGCAGATTTGGTAAGAACACAAGAATTTGAATAATTACATCCATTCATGTATTTTCAGGAATGGCCTGCTAAAAGTCAATTTCTATCTGCCGAAACCCGGATCGAACCAGGGACCTTTAGATCTTCAGTCTAACGCTCTCCCAACTGAGCTATTTCGGCCAGCAGGTCTAGCACTAGACAGTGCCTGAAAAGAGCTATTACTGCAATGTTAAATGCCCATGTTATGCTTTTCACCCTGATGCCAACTTCTAGTAATGATATGATGGGAATGGGTTTTCATTCGGGAACTGTTCCCACTTACAGTTAAATACCGCTATGTTCTGCTTCCGCAGGGGCGCCTGCTAAGCACACAGGGTTGTCAGGATGGCCGAGCGGTCTAAGGCGCTACGCTCAGGTCGCAGTCTCCTCTGGAGGCGTGGGTTCGAATCCCACTTCTGACAGCGGTCATTGTGTTGCTTCAACTTCTTTTGTTTCTAGACTGTTTTAAAGCTTGACAATGTAGAAAGCCAAATTTGGATTACAGAGGTTCTCTCAAAGAGGCTTCTTTCTTCCAAAGATCATCAAACCTGTGATAACAAAAGGCTTCTAAAATTGCAGCAAGTCAAAGAATCCATACAGTGTGCTGACACCGTCTAAAATGCTGGTCATTACAGTGTAATGCCTGGCCTTTGTGGTAAATTACCTTAGCTGGCAAGACTCACAAAATTCCAAACTCCTGAACGTATCCTAAAAGTTCCTGGAGGAGGTTGTCGGCAGCGCTGGTGAAATGTCACGGGAGCAAGGATTTTTCTGGATTGACTATCGATAATCTCTAGTGAAACCCTCTAGTCAGATTCTGCAAGCTAGACTTGGCTGTGCCTCTCTGCTGCACAAGGCACACACCTATGCGGGAATTCTCTTCAATTTCAAGGGTCAGTATAGAGGATTTTCTATCTTCTGCTGCTCTTTTCCCATTTACCTGTGGCTATATAGCCTGGCTCAGCACACCATGCAATACGGTTCAAGGCTTTTTGTCACTGGTTTCTGTCTACCTTTGCAGTACCCCCAGGAAAGTCCATGACTCTGTGAGGGAGGTAACTGCGACGACGACAGTTTCGTTGTAATCTGCGCCCAATTTAAGCCTAAGAGAAATCCAAGGGAAGCCCAGAGAGTCCTCCATCCTGTCCCTAATGCTGAGCTCCTTCTCTAGTGTACTCCTAGTCAGTAGAGAGAGGGGAAAACCCACAAAATAGATGAAAATCTGCATGGCCCTCTGCCCTACTCTGCCTGTGTGGACAGTTATGGAGAAACCATGCTCTGCTTTTTGGTGTTGGAACACTTGGAGTTTTCCTTCTGAAGCAAAGAGTGACATTTCTACCCTATTGGAATCAGAGTCAGACTCTGGAAATGTCAATTTAGGGCCTGCAGCGCCTTGAGATTGCTATCTGGGAATGACCAGTCATAAATCAGCCTTCGACCTACTGGCGTAAAATCATCAATATAGTTTAGCTGGGAAATATTTATCTGCTGACATCCGCAGTCATCAGTGATCTATAGCTATTACTTGTTGTTATGAAGAGACAAAGTGCCATTTGAAGGGGCTACTATTGAGCCACCAGAAGAACAAATTGTACCTGGTTGCTCAGGAGAAGATGAAATTCAGGTTCAAAAAGTATAGTAAAACATTTTTCTGCCATTCAGAGTTCTTCAGAATTTTTCAGTCCCACTCTATCACTTTGTCCTTTCCTTACTACTGCCTTTTTCAAGAACATCAGCACTTTTGCAAGCTAGAGATTGCAACTACCTAATGCAGATTTGGTAAGAACACAAGAATTTGAATAATTACATCCATTCATGTATTTTCAGGAATGGCCTGCTAAAAGTCAATTTCTATCTGCCGAAACCCGGGATCGAACCAGGGACCTTTAGATCTTCAGTCTAACGCTCTCCCAACTGAGCTATTTCGGCCAGCAGGTCTAGCACTAGACAGTGCCTGAAAAGAGCTATTACTGCAATGTTAAATGCCCATGTTATGCTTTTCACCCTGATGCCAACTTCTAGTAATGATATGATGGGAATGGGTTTTCATTCGGGAACTGTTCCCACTTACAGTTAAATACCGCTATGTTCTGCTTCCGCAGGGGCGCCTGCTAAGCACACAGGGTTGTCAGGATGGCCGAGCGGTCTAAGGCGCCATGCTCAGGTCGCAGTCTCCTCTGGAGGCGTGGGTTCGAATCCCACTTCTGACAGCGGTCATTGTGTTGCTTCAACTTCTTTTGTTTCTAGACTGTTTTAAAGCTTGACAATGTAGAAAGCCAAATTTGGATTACAGAGGTTCTCTCAAAGAGGCTTCTTTTCTTCCAAAGATCATCAAACCTGTGATAACAAAAGGCTTCTAAAATTGCAGCAAGTCAAAGAATCCATACAGTGTGCTGACACCGTCTAAAATGCTGGTCATTACAGTGTAATGCCTGGCCTTTGTGGTAAATTACCTTAGCTGGCAAGACTCACAAAATTCCAAACTCCTGAACGTATC
>JAKVIS010002332.1:0-23579 GCA_033119425.1 Bufotes viridis | reverse complement strand
GCCTGCAACAGCTGGGACACCAGATTCAGGGTATTGCTTTTTTGGCAATTGAATTTCACCCCAGAACAAAATATACCCTTTTACAGACAAATTAACACTTGGCCTGCAACAGCTTGGACAACAGATTCAGGGAATTGCTATTTTGGCAATTGAATTTCACCCCAGTACAAAATATACCCTTTTACGGACAGATTTACACTTGGCCTGCAACAGCTGGGACAACAGATTCAGGCAATTGCTATTTTGGCAATTGAATTTCACCCCAGAACAAAATATTCCCTTTTACGGACAGAATAACACTTGGCCTGCAACAGCTGGAACACCAGATTCAGGGTATTGCTATTTTGGCAATTGAATTTCACCCCAGAACAAAATATATGTTTTGGCGGACACTATTATACTTTGCCAACCACAGCTGAAACCACTAAACTATGGTATTGCTATTTTGGCAATTAAATTTCACCCCAGAACAAAATACACCCTTTTACGGACACATTAACAATTGGCCTGCAACAGCTGGGACAACAGATTCAGGGTATTGCTATTTTGGCAATTGAATTTCGACCCAGAACAAAATATACCCTTTTACGGACAGATTAACACTTGGCCTGCAACAGCTGGGATAACAGATTCAGGGTATTGCTACTTTGGCAATTCAATTTCACCCCAGAAAAAAATATACCCTTTTACGGACAGATTAACACTTGGCCTGCAACAGCTGGGAAACCAAATTAAGGGTATTGCTATTTTGGCAATTGAATTTCACCCCAGAACAAAATATACCCTTTTACGGACAGATTAACACTTGGCCTGCAACAGCTGGGACACCAGATACAGGGTATTGCTATTTTGTAAATGTAATTTCACCCCAGAACAAAATATTCCCTTTTACGGACAGATTAACACTTGGCCTGCAACAGCTGGGACACCAGATTCAGGGTATTGCTATTTTGGCAATTGAATTTCACCCCAGAACAAAATATACCCTTTACAGACAAATTAACACTTGGCCTGCAACAGCTGGGACAACAGATTCAGGGAATTGCTATTTTGGCAATTGAATTTCACCCCAGAACAAAATATACCCTTTACGGACAGATTAACACTTGGCCTGCAACAGCTGGGACAACAGATTCAGGAATTGCTATTTTGGCAATTGAATTTCACCCCAGAACAAAATATACCCTTTTACGGACAGATTAACACTTGGCCTGCAACAGCTAGGACAACAGATTCAGGCAATTGCTATTGTGGCAATTGAATTTCACCCCAGAACAAAATATACCCTTTTACGGACAGATTAACACTTGGCCTGCAACAGCTGGGACATCAGATTCAGGGTATTGCTATTTTGGCAATTGAATTTCACCCCAGAACACAAGATATGTTTTGGCGGACACTATTATACTTTGCCAGCCACAGCGGAAACCGATGATTTATGGTATTGCCATTTTGGCAATTGAATTTCACCCCAGAACAAAATGTACCCTTTTACGGACAGATTAACACTTGGCCTGCAACTGCTTTAACACCAGATTCAGGGTATTGCTATTTTGGCAATTGAATTTCACCCCAATACAAAATATACCCTTTTACGGACAGATTAACACTTGGCCTGCAACAGCTGGGACAACAGATTCAGGCAATTGTTATTGTGGCAATTGAATTTCACCCCAGAACAAAATATACCCTTTTACGGACAGATTAACACTTGGCCTGCAACAGCTGGGACATCAGATTCAGGGTATTGCTATTTTGGCAATTGAATTTTACCCCAGAACACAAGATATGTTTTGGCGGACACTATTATACTTTGCCAGCCACAGCGGAAACCACTGATTTATGGTATTGCAATTTTGGCAATTAAATTTCACCCCAGAACAAAATATACCCTTTTACGGACAGATTAACACTTGGCCTGCAACAGCTGGGACACCAGATTAAGGGTATTGCTATTTTGGCAATTGAATTTCACGCCAGAACAAAATGTACCCTTTTACAGACAGATTAACACTTGGCCTGCAACAGCTGGAACACCAGATTCAGGGTATTGCTATTTTGGCAATTGAATTTCACCCCAGAACAAAATATATGTTTTGGCGGACACTATTATACTTTGCCAACCACAGCTGAAACAACTAATCTATGGTATTGCTATTTTGGCAATTAAATTTCACCCAAGAACAAAATACACCATTTTACGGACAGATTAACAATTGGCCTGCAACAGCTGGGACAACAGATTCAGGGTATTGCTATTTTGGCAATTGAATTTCACCCCAGAACAAAATATACCCTTTTACGGACAGATTAACACTTGGCCTGCAACAGCTGGGATAACAGATTCAGGGTATTGCTACTTTGGCAATTCAATTTCACCCCAGAAAAAAATATACCCTTTACGGACAGATTAACACTTGGCCTGCAACAGCTGGGACACCAGATTTAGGGTATTGCTATTTTGGCAATTGAATTTCACCCCAGAACAAAATATACCCTTTTACGGACAGATTAACACTTGGCCTGCAACAGCTGGGACACCAAATTAAGGGTATTGCTATTTTGGCAATTGAATTTCACCCCAGAACAAAATATACCCTTTTACGGACAGATTAACACTTGGCCTGCAACAGCTGGGACACCAGATTCAGGGTATTGCTATTTTGGCGATTGAATTTCACCCCAGAACAAAATATATGTTTTGGCGGACACTTTTATACTTTGCCAACCACAGCTGAAACCACTGATTTATGGTATTGCTATTTTGGCAATTGAATTTCACCCCAGAACAAAATATACCCTTTTACGGACAGATAAACACTTGGCCTGCAACAGCTGGGACACCAGATTCAGGGTATTGCTATTTTGGCAATTGAATTTCACCCCAGAACAAAATATATGTTTTGTCGGACACTATTATACTTTGCCAGCCACAGATGAAACCACTGATTTATGGTATTGCTATTTTGGCAATTGAATTTCACCCCAGAACAAAATATACCCTTTTACGGACAGATTAACACTTGGCCTGCAACAGCTGGGACACCAGATTCAGGGTATTGCTATTTTGGCAATTGAATTTCACCCCAGAACAAAATATACCCTTTACGGACAGATTAACACTTGGCCTGCAACAGCTGGGACACCAGATTCAGGGTATTGCTATTTTGGCAATTGAATTTCACCCCAGAACACAAGATATGTTTTGGCGGACACTATTATACTTTGCCAGCCACAGCTGAAACCACTGATTTATGGTATTGCTATTTTGGCAATTAAATTTCACCCCAGAACAAAATATACCCTTTTACGGACAGATTAACACTTGGCCTGCAACAGCTGGGACAACAGATTCAGGGTATTGCTATTTTGGCAATTGAATTTCACCCCAGAACAAAATATACCCTTTTACGGACAGATTAACACTTGGCCTGCAACAGCTGGGACAACAGATTCAGGGTATTGCTATTTTGGCAATTGAATTTCACCCCAGAACAAAATATACCCTTTGACGGACACGATTAACACTTGGCCTGCAACAGCTGGGACACCAGATTTATGGTATTGCTATTTTGGCAATTGAATTTCACCCCAGAACAAAATATACCCTTTTACGGACAGATTAACACTTGGCCTGCAACAGCTGGGACACCAGATTCAGGGTATTGCTATTTTGGCAATTGAATTTCACCCCAGAACAAAATATACCCTTTTACGGACAGATTAACACTTGGCCTGCAACAGCTGGGACACCAGATTCAGGGTATTGCTATTTTGGCAATTGAATTTCACCCCAGAACAAAATATACCCTTTTACGGACAGATTAACACTTGGCCTGCAACAGCTGGGACACCAGATTTAGGGTATTGCTATTTTGGCAATTGAATTTCACCCCAGAACAAAATATACCCTTTTACGGACAGATTAACACTTGGCCTGCAACAGCTGGGACACCAGATTCAGGGTATTGCTATTTTGGCAATTGAATTTCACCCCAGAACAAAATATATGCTTTTACGGACACTATTAACACTTGGCCTGCAACAGCTGGAACACCACTGATTCAGGGTATTGCTATTTTGGCAATTGAATTTCACCCCAGAACAAAATATACCCTTTTACGGACAGATTAACACTTGGCCTGCAACAGCTGGGACACCAGATTCAGGGTATTGCTATTTTGGCAATTGAATTTCACCCCAGAACAAAATATACCCTTTTACGGACAGATTAACACTTGGCCTGCAACAGCTGGGACAACAGATTCAGGGTATTGCTATTTTGGCAATTGAATTTCACCCCAGAACAAAATATACCCTTTTACGGACAGATTAACACTTGGCCTGCAACAGCTGGGACAACAGATTCAGGGTATTGCTATTTTGGCAATTGAATTTCACCCCAGAACAAAATATACCCTTTACGGACAGATTAACACTTGGCCTGCAACAGCTGGGACACCAGATTCAGGGTATTGCTATTTTGGCAATTGAATTTCACCCCAGAACAAAATATACCCTTTTACGGACAGATTAACACTTGGCCTGCAACAGCTGGGACACCAGATTCAGGGTATTGCTATTTTGGCAATTGAATTTCACCCCAGAACAAAATATATGTTTTGTCGGACACTATTATACTTTGCCAGCCACAGCTGAAACCACTGATTTATGGTATTGCTATTTTGGCAATTGAATTTCACCCCAGAACAAAATATACCCTTTTACGGACAGATTAACACTTGGCCTGCAACAGCTGGGACACCAGATTCAGGGTATTGCTATTTTGGCAATTGAATTTCACCCCAGAACAAAATATACCCTTTACGGACAGATTAACACTTGGCCTGCAACAGCTGGGACAACAGATTCAGGGTATTGCTATTTTGGCAATTGAATTTCACCCCAGAACAAAATATATGTTTTACGGACAGATTAACACTTGGCCTGCAACAGCTGGGACCACTAGATTTATGGTATTGCTATTTTGGCAATTGAATTTCACCCCAGAACAAAATATACCCTTTTACGGACAGATTAACACTTGGCCTGCAACAGCTGGGACAACAGATTCAGGGTATTGCTATTTTGGCAATTGAATTTCACCCCAGAACAAAATATACCCTTTTACGGACAGATTAACACTTGGCCTGCAACAGCTGGGACACCAGATTCAGGGTATTGCTATTTTGGCAATTGAATTTCACCCCAGAACAAAATATATGTTTTGGCGGACACTATTATACTTTGCCAGCCACAGCTGAAACCACTAATCTATGGTATTGCTATTTTGGCAATTAAATTTCACCCCAGAACAAAATACACCCTTTTACGGACAGATTAACAATTGGCCTGCAACAGCTGGGACAACAGATTCAGGGTATTGCTATTTTGGCAATTGAATTTCACCCCAGAACAAAATATACCCTTTTACGGACAGATTAACACTTGGCCTGCAACAGCTGGGACAACAGATTCAGGGTATTGCTATTTTGGCAATTGAATTTCACCCCAGAACAAAATATACCCTTTTACGGACAGATTAACACTTGGCCTGCAACAGCTGGGACACCAGATTCAGGGTATTGCTATTTTGGCAATTGAATTTCACCCCAGAACAAAATATACCCTTTTACGGACAGATTAACACTTGGCCTGCAACAGCTGGGACACCAGATTCAGGGTATTGCTATTTTGGCAATTGAATTTCACCCCAGAACAAAATATACCCTTTTACGGACAGATTAACACTTGGCCTGCAACAGCTGGGACACCAGATTCAGGGTATTGCTATTTTGGCAATTGAATTTCACCCCAGAACAAAATATATGCCTTTTACGGACAGTATTAACACTTGGCCTGCCACAGCTGGGACCACTAGATTCATGGTATTGCTATTTTGGCAATTGAATTTCACCCCAGAACAAAATATACCCTTTTACGGACAGATTAACACTTGGCCTGCAACAGCTGGGACACCAGATTCAGGGTATTGCTATTTTGGCAATTGAATTTCACCCCAGAACAAAATATACCCTTTTACGGACACGATTAACACTTGGCCTGCAACAGCTGGAACCACTAGATTCATGGTATTGCTATTTTGGCAATTGAATTTCACCCCAGAACAAAATATACCCTTTACGGACAGATTAACACTTGGCCTGCAACAGCTGGGACACCAGATTCAGGGTATTGCTATTTTGGCAATTGAATTTCACCCCAGAACAAAATATACCCTTTTACGGACAGATTAACACTTGGCCTGCAACAGCTGGGACACCAGATTCAGGGTATTGCTATTTTGGCAATTGAATTTCACCCCAGAACAAAATATATGTTTTGGCGGACACTATTATACTTTGCCAGCCACAGCTGAAACCACTGATTTATGGTATTGCTATTTTGGCAATTGAATTTCACCCCAGAACAAAATATACCCTTTTACGGACAGATTAACACTTGGCCTGCAACAGCTGGGACAACAGATTCAGGGTATTGCTATTTTGGCAATTGAATTTCACCCCAGAACAAAATATACCCTTTTACGGACAGATTAACACTTGGCCTGCAACAGCTGGGACAACAGATTCAGGGTATTGCTATTTTGGCAATTGAATTTCACCCCAGAACAAAATATACCCTTTGACGGACAGATTAACACTTGGCCTGCAACAGCTGGAAACCACTGATTTATGGTATTGCTATTTTGGCAATTGAATTTCACCCCAGAACAAAATATACCCTTTTACGGACAGATTAACACTTGGCCTGCAACAGCTGGGACACCAGATTCAGGGTATTGCTATTTTGGCAATTGAATTTCACCCCAGAACAAAATATACCCTTTTACGGACAGATTAACACTTGGCCTGCAACAGCTGGGACACCAGATTCAGGGTATTGCTATTTTGGCAATTGAATTTCACCCCAGAACAAAATATATGTTTTGGCGGACACTATTATACTTTGCCAGCCACAGCTGAAACCACTGATTTATGGTATTGCTATTTTGGCAATTAAATTTCACCCCAGAACAAAATATACCCTTTTACGGACAGATTAACACTTGGCCTGCAACAGCTGGGACACCAGATTCAGGGTATTGCTATTTTGGCAATTGAATTTCACCCCAGAACAAAATATACCCTTTTACGGACAGATTAACACTTGGCCTGCAACAGCTGGGACAACAGATTCAGGGTATTGCTATTTTGGCAATTGAATTTCACCCCAGAACAAAATATATCGTTTTACGGACACGATTAACACTTGGCCTGCAACAGCTGGAACACCAGATTTATGGTATTGCTATTTTGGCAATTGAATTTCACCCCAGAACAAAATATACCCTTTTACGGACAGATTAACACTTGGCCTGCAACAGCTGGGACACCAGATTCAGGGTATTGCTATTTTGGCAATTGAATTTCACCCCAGAACAAAATATACCCTTTTACGGACAGATTAACACTTGGCCTGCAACAGCTGGGACACCAGATTCAGGGTATTGCTATTTTGGCAATTGAATTTCACCCCAGAACAAAATATATGTTTTGGCGGACACTATTATACTTTGCCAGCCACAGCTGAAACCACTGATTTATGGTATTGCTATTTTGGCAATTAAATTTCACCCCAGAACAAAATATACCCTTTTACGGACAGATTAACACTTGGCCTGCAACAGCTGGGACAACAGATTCAGGGTATTGCTATTTTGGCAATTGAATTTCACCCCAGAACAAAATATACCCTTTTACGGACAGATTAACACTTGGCCTGCAACAGCTGGGACACCAGATTCAGGGTATTGCTATTTTGGCAATTGAATTTCACCCCAGAACAAAATATATGTTTTGACGGACACTATTAATACTTTGCCAGCCACAGCTGAAACCACTAGATTTATGGTATTGCTATTTTGGCAATTGAATTTCACCCCAGAACAAAATATACCCTTTTACGGACAGATTAACACTTGGCCTGCAACAGCTGGGACACCAGATTCAGGGTATTGCTATTTTGGCAATTGAATTTCACCCCAGAACAAAATATACCCTTTTACGGACAGATTAACACTTGGCCTGCAACAGCTGGGACACCAGATTCAGGGTATTGCTATTTTGGCAATTGAATTTCACCCCAGAACAAAATATATGTTTTGGCGGACACTATTATACTTTGCCAGCCACAGCTGAAACCACTGATTTATGGTATTGCTATTTTGGCAATTGAATTTCACCCCAGAACAAAATATACCCTTTTACGGACAGATTAACACTTGGCCTGCAACAGCTGGGACACCAGATTCAGGGTATTGCTATTTTGGCAATTGAATTTCACCCCAGAACAAAATATACCCTTTACGGACAGATTAACACTTGGCCTGCAACAGCTGGGACAACAGATTCAGGGTATTGCTATTTTGGCAATTGAATTTCACCCCAGAACAAAATATACCCTTTACGGACAGATTAACACTTGGCCTGCAACAGCTGGGACAACAGATTTAGGGTATTGCTATTTTGGCAATTGAATTTCACCCCAGAACAAAATATACCCTTTACGGACAGATTAACACTTGGCCTGCAACAGCTGGGACACCAGATTCAGGGTATTGCTATTTTGGCAATTGAATTTCACCCCAGAACAAAATATACCCTTTTACGGACAGATTAACACTTGGCCTGCAACAGCTGGGACACCAGATTCAGGGTATTGCTATTTTGGCAATTGAATTTCACCCCAGAACAAAATATACCCTTTTACGGACAGATTAACACTTGGCCTGCAACAGCTGGGACACCAGATTCAGGGTATTGCTATTTTGGCAATTGAATTTCACCCCAGAACAAAATATACGCTTTGTACGGACAGTATTAATACTTTGCCAGCCACAGCTGAAACCACTAGATTTATGGTATTGCTATTTTGGCAATTGAATTTCACCCCAGAACAAAATATACCCTTTTACGGACAGATTAACACTTGGCCTGCAACAGCTGGGACACCAGATTCAGGGTATTGCTATTTTGGCAATTGAATTTCACCCCAGAACAAAATATACCCTTTACGGACAGATTAACACTTGGCCTGCAACAGCTGGGACAACAGATTCAGGGTATTGCTATTTTGGCAATTGAATTTCACCCCAGAACAAAATATACCCTTTACGGACAGATTAACACTTGGCCTGCAACAGCTGGGACACCAGATTTAGGGTATTGCTATTTTGGCAATTGAATTTCACCCCAGAACAAAATATACCCTTTTACGGACAGATTAACACTTGGCCTGCAACAGCTGGGACACCAGATTCAGGGTATTGCTATTTTGGCAATTGAATTTCACCCCAGAACAAAATATACCCTTTACGGACAGATTAACACTTGGCCTGCAACAGCTGGAACACCAGATTCAGGGTATTGCTATTTTGGCAATTGAATTTCACCCCAGAACAAAATATATGTTTTAGCGGACACTATTATACTTTGCCAGCCACAGCTGAAACCACATGATTTATGGTATTGCTATTTTGGCAATTAAATTTCACCCCAGAACAAAATACACACTTTTACGGACAGATAAACACTTGGCCTGCAACAGCTGGGACACCAGATTCAGGGTATTGCTATTTTGGCAATTGAATTTCACCCCAGAACAAAATATATGTTTTGTCGGACACTATTATACTTTGCCAGCCACAGCTGAAACCACTGATTTATGGTATTGCTATTTTGGCAATTAAATTTCACCCCAGAACAAAATATATGTTTTATCGGACACTATTATACTTTGCCAGCCACAGATGAAACCACTGATTTATGGTATTGCTATTTTGGCAATTGAATTTCACCCCAGAACAAAATATACCCTTTACGGACAGATTAACACTTGGCCTGCAACAGCTGGGACAACAGATTCAGGGTATTGCTATTTTGGCAATTGAATTTCACCCCAGAACAAAATATACCCTTTTACGGACAGATTAACACTTGGCCTGCAACAGCTGTGACATCAGATTCAGGGTATTGCTATTTTGGCAATTGAATTTTACCCCAGAACACAAGATATGTTTTGGCGGACACTATTATACTTTGCCAGCCACAGCAGAAACCACTGATTTATGGTATTGCCATTTTGGCAATTAAATTTCACCCCAGAACAAAATATACCCTTTTACGGACAGATTAACACTTGGCCTGCAACAGCTGGGACAACAGATTCAGGGTATTGCTATTTTGGCAATAGAATTTCACCCCAGAACAAAATATATGTTTTGTCGGACACTATTATACTTTGCCAGCCACAGATGAAACCACTGATTTATGGTATTGCTATTTTGGCAATTAAATTTCACCCCAGAACAAAATATATGTTTTGTCGGACACTATTATACTTTGCCAGCCACAGATGAAACCACTGATTTATGGTATTGCTATTTTGGCAATTGAATTTCACCCCAGAACAAAATATACCCTTTTACGGACAGATTAACACTTGGCCTGAAACAGCTGGGACACCAGATACAGGGTATTGCTATTTTGTAAATGTAATTTCACCCCAGAACAAAATATTCCCTTTTACGGACAGATTAACACTTGGCCTGCAACAGCTGGGACACCAGATTCAGGGTATTGCTTTTTTGGCAATTGAATTTCACCCCAGAACAAAATATACCCTTTTACAGACAAATTAACACTTGGCCTGCAACAGCTTGGACAACAGATTCAGGGAATTGCTATTTTGGCAATTGAATTTCACCCCAGTACAAAATATACCCTTTTACGGACAGATTTACACTTGGCCTGCAACAGCTGGGACAACAGATTCAGGCAATTGCTATTTTGGCAATTGAATTTCACCCCAGAACAAAATATTCCCTTTTAAGGACAGAATAACACTTGGCCTGCAACAGCTGGAACACCAGATTCAGGGTATTGCTATTTTGGCAATTGAATTTCACCCCAGAACAAAATATATGTTTTGGCGGACACTATTATACTTTGCCAACCACAGCTGAAACCACTAATCTATGGTATTGCTATTTTGGCAATTAAATTTCACCCCAGAACAAAATACACCCTTTTACGGACACATTAACAATTGGCCTGCAACAGCTGGGACAACAGATTCAGGGTATTGCTATTTTGGCAATTGAATTTCGACCCAGAACAAAATATACCCTTTTACGGACAGATTAACACTTGGCCTGCAACAGCTGGGATAACAGATTCAGGGTATTGCTACTTTGGCAATTCAATTTCACCCCAGAAAAAAATATACCCTTTTACGGACAGATTAACACTTGGCCTGCAACAGCTGGGAAACCAAATTAAGGGTATTGCTATTTTGGCAATTGAATTTCACCCCAGAACAAAATATACCCTTTTACGGACAGATTAACACTTGGCCTGCAACAGCTGGGACACCAGATACAGGGTATTGCTATTTTGTAAATTTAATTTCACCCCAGAACAAAATATTCCCTTTTACGGACAGATTAACACTTGGCCTGCAACAGCTGGGACACCAGATTCAGGGTATTGCTTTTTTGGCAATTGAATTTCACCCCAGAACAAAATATACCCTTTTACAGACAAATTAACACTTGGCCTGCAACAGCTGGGACAACAGATTCAGGGAATTGCTATTTTGGCAATTGAATTTCACCCCAGTACAAAATATACCCTTTTACGGACAGATTTACACTTGGCCTGCAACAGCTGGGACAACAGATTCAGGCAATTGCTATTTTGGCAATTGAATTTCACCCCAGAACAAAATATTCCCTTTTACGGACAGAATAACACTTGGCCTGCAACAGCTGGGACAACAGATTCAGGGAATTGCTATTTTGGCAATTGAATTTCACCCCAGAACAAAATATACCCTTTTACGGACAGATTAACACTTGGCCTGCAACAGCTGGGACAACAGATTCAGGGAATTGCTATTTTGGCAATTGAATTTCACCCCAGAACAAAATATACCCTTTTACGGACAGATTAACACTTGGCCTGCAACAGCTTGGACACCAGATTCAGGGTATTGCTATTTTGGCAATTGAATTTCACCCCAGAACAAAATATACCCTTTTACGGACAGATTAACACTTGGCCTGCAACACCTGGGACAACAGATTCAGGCAATTGCTATTGTGGCAATTGAATTTCACCCCAGAACAAAATATACCCTTTTACGGACAGATTAACACTTGGCCTGCAACAGCTGGGACATCAGATTCCGGGTACTGCTATTTTGGCAATTGAATTTTACCCCAGAACACAAGATATGTTTTGGCGGACACTATTATACTTTGCCAGCCACAGCGGAAACCACTAATTTATGGTATTGCAATTTTGGCAATTAAATTTCACCCCAGAACAAAATATACCCTTTTACGGACAGATTAACACTTGGCCTGCAACAGCTGGGACACCAGATTAAGGGTATTGCTATTTTGGCAATTGAATTTCACGCCAGAACAAAATGTACCCTTTTACAGACAGATTAACACTTGGCCTGCAACAGCTGGAACACCAGATTCAGGGTATTGCTATTTTGGCAATTGAATTTCACCCCAGAACAAAATATATGTTTTGGCGGACACTATTATACTTTGCCAACCACAGCTGAAACAACTAATCTATGGTATTGCTATTTTGGCAATTAAATTTCACCCAAGAACAAAATACACCATTTTACGGACAGATTAACAATTGGCCTGCAACAGCTGGGACAACATATTCAGGGTATTGCTATTTTGGCAATTGAATTTCACCCCAGAACAAAATATACCCTTTTACGGACAGATTAACACTTGGCCTGCAACAGCTGGGATAACAGATTCAGGGTATTGCTACTTTGGCAATTCAATTTCACCCCAGAAAAAAATATACCCTTTTACGGACAGATTAACACTTGGCCTGCAACAGCTGGGACACCAGATTTAGGGTATTGCTATTTTGGCAATTGAATTTGAACCCAGAACAAAATATTCCCTTTTACGGACAGATTAACACTTGGCCTGCAACAGCTGGGACACCAAATTAGGGTATTGCTATTTTGGCAATTGAATTTCACCCCAGAACAAAAAATACCCATTTACGGACAGATTAACACTTGGCCTGCAACAGCTGGGACACCAGATTCAGGGTATTGCTATTTTGGCGATTGAATTTCACCCCAGAACAAAATATATGTTTTGGTGGACACTTTTATACTTTGCCAACCACAGCTGAAACCACTGATTTATGGTATTGCTATTTTGGCAATTAAATTTCACCCCAGAACAAAATATACCCTTTTACGGACAGATAAACACTTGGCTTGCAACAGCTGGGACACCAGATTCAGGGTATTGCTATTTTGGCAATTGATTTTAACCCCAGAACAAAATATATGTTTTGTCGGACACTATTATACTTTGCCAGCCACAGATGAAACCACTGATTTATGGTATTGCTATTTTGGCAATTGAATTTCACCCCAGAACAAAATATACCCTTTTACGGACAGATTAACAATTGGCCTGCAACAGCTGGGACACCAGATACAGGGTATTGCTATTTTGTAAATTTAATTTCACCCCAGAACAAAATATACCCTTTTACGGACAGATTAACACTTGGCCTGCAACAGCTGGGACATCAGATTCAGGGTATTGCTATTTTGGCAATTGAATTTCACCCCAGAACACAAGATATGTTTTGGAGGACACTATTATACTTTGCCAGCCACAGCGGAAACCACTGATTTATGGTATTGCAATTTTGGCAATTAAATTTCACCCCAGAACAAAATACACCCTTTTACGGACAGATTAACAATTGTTCTGCAACAGCTGGGACAACAGATTCAGGGTATTGCTATTTTGGCAATTGAATTTCACCCCAGAACAAAATATACCCTTTTTACGTACAGATTAACACTTGGCCTGCAACAGCTGGGATAACAGATTCAGGGTATTGCTATTTTGGCAATTGAATTTCACCCCAGAACAAAATATACCCTTTTACGGACAGATTAACACTTGGCCTGCAACAGCTGGGACACCTGATTCAGGGTATTGCTATTTTGGCAATTGAATTTCACCCCAGAACAAAATATACCCTTTTACAGACAGATTAACACTTGGCCTGCAACAGCAGGGACACCAGAATCAGGGGATTGCTATTTTGGCAATTGAATTTCACCCCAGAACAAAATATATGTTTTGTCGGACACTATTATACTTTGCCAGCCACAGATGAAACCACTGATTTATGGTATTGCTATTTTGGCAATTGAATTTCACCCCAGAACAAAATATACCCTTTTACGGACAGATTAACACTTGGCCTGCAACAGCTGGGACACCAGATACAGGGTATTGCTATTTTGTAAATTTAATTTCACCCCAGAACAAAATATACCCTTTTACGGACAGATTAACACTTGGCCTGCAACAGCTGGGACACCAGATTCAGGGTATTGCTATTTTGGCAATTGAATTTCACCCCAGAACAAAATATATGTTTTGGCGGACACTATTATACTTTGCCAACCACAGCTGAAACCACTAATCTATGGTATTGCTATTTTAGCAATTAAATTTCACCCCAGAACAAAATACACCCTTTTACGGACAGATTAACAATTGGTCTGCAACAGCTGGGACAACAGATTCAGGGTATTGCTATTTTGGCAATTGAATTTCACCCCAGAACAAAATATACCCTTTTACGGACAGATTAACACTTGGCCTGCAACAGCTGGGATAACAGATTCAGGGTATTGTTACTTTGGCAATTCAATTTCACCCCAGAAAAAAATATACCCTTTTACGGACAGATTAACACTTGGCCTGCAACAGCTGGGACACCAGATTCAGGGTATTGCTATTTTGGCAATTGAATTTCACACAAGAACAAAATATACCCTTTTACGGACAGATTAACAATTGGCCTGCAACAGCTGGGACACCAAATTAAGGGTATTGCTATTTTGGCAATTGAATTTCACCCCAGAACAAAATATATGTTTTGTCGGACACTATTATACTTTGCCAGCCACAGATGAAACCACTGATTTATGGTATTGCTATTGTGGCAATTGAATTTCACCCCAGAACAAAATATACCCTTTTACGGACAGATTAACACTTGGCCTGCAACAGCTGGGACACCAGATTCAGGGTATTGCTATTTTGGCAATTGAATTTCACCCCAGAACAAAATATACCCTTTTACAGACAAATTAACACTTGGCCTGCAACAGCTGGGACAACAGATTCAGGGAATTGCTATTTTGGCAATTGAATTTCACCCCAGTACAAAATATACCCTTTTACGGACAGATTAACACTTGGCCTGCAACAGCTGGGACAACAGATTCAGGCAATAGCTATTTTGGCAAATGAATTTCACCCCAGAACAAAATATTCCCTTTTTCGGACAGTATAACACTTGGCCTGCATCAGCTGGGACAACAGATTCAGGCAATTGCTATTGTGGCAATTGAATTTCATCCCAGAACAAAATATACCCTTTTACGGACAGATTAACACTTGGCCTGCAACAGCTGGGACATCAGATTCCGGGTATTGCTATTTTGTTAATTGAATTTTATCCCAGAACACAAGATATGTTTTGGCGGACACTATTATACTTTGCCAGCCACAGCGGAAACCACTAATCTATGGTATTGCTATTTTGGCTATTAAATTTCACCCCAGAACAAAATACACCCTTTTACAGACACATTAACAATTGGCCTGCAACAGCTGGGACAACAGATTCAGGGTATTGCTATTTTGGCAATTGAATTTCGACCCAGAACAAAATATACCCTTTTACGGACAGATTAACACTTGGCCTGCAACAGCTGGGATAACAGATTCAGGGTATTGCTACTTTGGCAATTCAATTTCACCCCAGAAAAAAATATACCCTTTTACGGACAGATTAACACTTGGCCTGCAACAGCTGGGAAACCAAATTAAGGGTATTGCTATTTTGGCAATTGAATTTCACCCCAGAACAAAATATACCCTTTTACGGACAGATTAACACTTGGCCTGCAACAGCTGGGACACCAGATTCAGGGTATTGCTATTTTGGCGATTGAATTTCACCCCAGAACAAAATATATGTTTTGGCGGACACTTTTATACTTTGCCAACCACAGCTGAAACCACTGATTTATGGTATTGCAATTTTGGCAATTAAATTTCACCCCAGAACAAAATACACCCTTTACGGACAGATTAACACTTGGCCTGCAACAGCTGGGACACCAGATTCAGGGTATTGCTATTTTGGCAATTGAATTTCACCCCAGAACAAAATATATGTTTTGTCGGACACTATTATACTTTGCCAGCCACAGCTGAAACCACTGATTTATGGTATTGCTATTTTGGCAATTGAATTTCACCCCAGAACAAAATATACCCTTTTACGGACAGATTAACACTTGGCCTGCAACAGCTGGGACAACAGATTCAGGGTATTGCTATTTTGGCAATTGAATTTCACCCCAGAACAAAATATACCCTTTTACGGACAGATTAACACTTGGCCTGCAACAGCTGGGACACCAGATTCAGGGTATTGCTATTTTGGCAATTGAATTTCACCCCAGAACAAAATATACCCTTTTACGGACAGATTAACACTTGGCCTGCAACAGCTGGGACAACAGATTCAGGGTATTGCTATTTTGGCAATTGAATTTCACCCCAGAACAAAATATACCCTTTACGGACAGATTAACACTTGGCCTGCAACAGCTGGGACAACAGATTCAGGGTATTGCTATTTTGGCAATTGAATTTCACCCCAGAACAAAATATACCCTTTTACGGACAGATTAACACTTGGCCTGCAACAGCTGGGACACCAGATTCAGGGTATTGCTATTTTGGCAATTGAATTTCACCCCAGAACAAAATATATCCTTTTACGGACACGATTAACACTTGGCCTGCAACAGCTGGGACCACTAGATTCAGGGTATTGCTATTTTGGCAATTGAATTTCACCCCAGAACAAAATATACCCTTTTACGGACAGATTAACACTTGGCCTGCAACAGCTGGGACAACAGATTCAGGGTATTGCTATTTTGGCAATTGAATTTCACCCCAGAACAAAATATACCCTTTTACGGACAGATTAACACTTGGCCTGCAACAGCTGGGACAACAGATTCAGGGTATTGCTATTTTGGCAATTGAATTTCACCCCAGAACAAAATATACCCTTTACGGACAGATTAACACTTGGCCTGCAACAGCTGGGACAACCAGATTCAGGGTATTGCTATTTTGGCAATTGAATTTCACCCCAGAACAAAATATACCCTTTTACGGACAGATTAACACTTGGCCTGCAACAGCTGGGACACCAGATTCAGGGTATTGCTATTTTGGCAATTGAATTTCACCCCAGAACAAAATATACCCTTTTACGGACAGATTAACACTTGGCCTGCAACAGCTGGGACACCAGATTCAGGGTATTGCTATTTTGGCAATTGAATTTCACCCCAGAACAAAATATACCCTTTACGGACAGATTAACACTTGGCCTGCAACAGCTGGGACAACAGATTCAGGTATTGCTATTTTGGCAATTGAATTTCACCCCAGAACAAAATATACCCTTTTACGGACAGATTAACACTTGGCCTGCAACAGCTGGGACAACAGATTCAGGCAATTGCTATTTTGGCAATTGAATTTCACCCCAGAACAAAATATACCCTTTTACGGACAGATTAACACTTGGCCTGCAACAGCTGGGACAACAGATTCAGGCAATTGCTATTTTGGCAATTGAATTTCACCCCAGAACAAAATATACCCTTTTACGGACAGATTAACACTTGGCCTGCAACAGCTGGGACAACAGATTCAGGCAATTGCTATTGTGGCAATTGAATTTCACCCCAGAACAAAATATACCCTTTACGGACAGATTAACACTTGGCCTGCAACAGCTGGGACATCAGATTCAGGGTATTGCTATTTTGGCAATTGAATTTTACCCCAGAACACAAGATATGTTTTGGCGGACACTATTATACTTTGCCAGCCACAGCGGAAACCACTGATTTATGGTATTGCAATTTTGGCAATTAAATTTCACCCCAGAACAAAATATACCCTTTTACGGACAGATTAACACTTGGCCTGCAACAGCTGGGACACCAGATTCAGGGTATTGCTATTTTGGCAATTGAATTTCACCCCAGAACAAAATGTACCCTTTTACAGACAGATTAACACTTGGCCTGCAACAGCTGGAACACCAGATTCAGGGTATTGCTATTTTGGCAATTGAATTTCACCCCAGAACAAAATATATGTTTTGGCGGACACTATTATACTTTGCCAACCACAGCTGAAACCACTAATCTATGGTATTGCTATTTTGGCAATTAAATTTCACCCCAGAACAAAATACACCCTTTTACGGACAGATTAACAATTGGCCTGCAACAGCTGGGACAACAGATTCAGGGTATTGCTATTTTGGCAATTGAATTTCACCCCAGAACAAAATATACCCTTTTACGGACAGATTAACACTTGGCCTGCAACAGCTGGGATAACAGATTCAGGGTATTGCTACTTTGGCAATTCAATTTCACCCCAGAAAAAAATATACCCTTTTACGGACAGATTAACACTTGGCCTGCAACAGCTGGGACAACAGATTTAGGGTATTGCTATTTTGGCAATTGAATTTCACCCCAGAACAAAATATACCCTTTTACGGACAGATTAACACTTGGCCTGCAACAGCTGGGACAACAGATTCAGGGTATTGCTATTTTGGCAATTGAATTTCACCCCAGAACAAAATATACCCTTTTACGGACAGATTAACACTTGGCCTGCAACAGCTGGGACACCAGATTCAGGGTATTGCTATTTTGGCAATTGAATTTCACCCCAGAACAAAATATACCTTTTACGGACACGATTAACACTTGGCCTGCAACAGCTGGAACACCACTGATTTAGGGTATTGCTATTTTGGCAATTGAATTTCACCCCAGAACAAAATATATGTTTTGACGGACACTATTATACACTTGGCCAGCCACAGCTGAAACCACTAGATTTATGGTATTGCTATTTTGGCAATTGAATTTCACCCCAGAACAAAATATACCCTTTTACGGACAGATTAACACTTGGCCTGCAACAGCTGGGACACCAGATTCAGGGTATTGCTATTTTGGCAATTGAATTTCACCCCAGAACAAAATATATGTTTTGACGGACACTATTATACTTTGCCAGCCACAGCTGAAACCACTGATTTATGGTATTGCTATTTTGGCAATTGAATTTCACCCCAGAACAAAATATACCCTTTTACGGACAGATTAACACTTGGCCTGCAACAGCTGGGACAACAGATTCAGGCAATTGCTATTTTGGCAATTGAATTTCACCCCAGAACAAAATATACCCTTTTACGGACAGATTAACACTTGGCCTGCAACAGCTGGGACAACAGATTCAGGGAATTGCTATTTTGGCAATTGAATTTCACCCCAGAACAAAATATACCCTTTACGGACAGATTAACACTTGGCCTGCAACAGCTGGGACAACAGATTCAGGCAATTGCTATTTTGGCAATTGAATTTCACCCCAGAACAAAATATACCCTTTTACGGACAGATTAACACTTGGCCTGCAACAGCTGGGACATCAGATTCAGGGTATTGCTATTTTGGCAATTGAATTTCACCCCAGAACACAAATATATGTTTTGGCGGACACTATTATACTTTGCCAGCCACAGCTGAAACCACTGATTTATGGTATTGCTATTTTGGCAATTAAATTTCACCCCAGAACAAAATATACCCTTTTACGGACAGATTAACACTTGGCCTGCAACAGCTGGGACACCAGATTCAGGGTATTGCTATTTTGGCAATTGAATTTCACCCCAGAACAAAATATACCCTTTACGGACAGATTAACACTTGGCCTGCAACAGCTGGGACAACAGATTCAGGGTATTGCTATTTTGGCAATTGAATTTCACCCCAGAACAAAATATACCCTTTACGGACAGATTAACACTTGGCCTGCAACAGCTGGGACACCAGATTCAGGGTATTGCTATTTTGGCAATTGAATTTCACCCCAGAACAAAATATACCCTTTTACGGACAGATTAACACTTGGCCTGCAACAGCTGGGACAACAGATTCAGGGTATTGCTATTTTGGCAATTGAATTTCACCCCAGAACAAAATATACCCTTTTACGGACAGATTAACACTTGGCCTGCAACAGCTGGGACAACAGATTCAGGGTATTGCTATTTTGGCAATTGAATTTCACCCCAGAACAAAATATACCCTTTTACGGACAGATTAACACTTGGCCTGCAACAGCTGGGACACCAGATTCAGGGTATTGCTATTTTGGCAATTGAATTTCACCCCAGAACAAAATATACCCTTTTACGGACAGATTAACACTTGGCCTGCAACAGCTGGGACACCAGATTCAGGGTATTGCTATTTTGGCAATTGAATTTCACCCCAGAACAAAATATACCCTTTTACGGACAGATTAACACTTGGCCTGCAACAGCTGGGACACCAGATTCAGGGTATTGCTATTTTGGCAATTGAATTTCACCCCAGAACAAAATATACCCTTTTACGGACAGATTAACACTTGGCCTGCAACAGCTGGGACACCAGATTCAGGGTATTGCTATTTTGGCAATTGAATTTCACCCCAGAACAAAATATACCCTTTTACGGACAGATTAACACTTGGCCTGCAACAGCTGGGACAACAGATTCAGGGTATTGCTATTTTGGCAATTGAATTTCACCCCAGAACAAAATATACCCTTTTACGGACAGATTAACACTTGGCCTGCAACAGCTGGGACAACAGATTCAGGCAATTGCTATTTTGGCAATTGAATTTCACCCCAGAACAAAATATACCCTTTACGGACAGATTAACACTTGGCCTGCAACAGCTGGGACAACAGATTCAGGCAATTGCTATTGTGGCAATTGAATTTCACCCCAGAACAAAATATACCCTTTTACGGACAGATTAACACTTGGCCTGCAACAGCTGGGACATCAGATTCAGGGTATTGCTATTTTGGCAATTGAATTTTACCCCAGAACACAAGATATGTTTTGGCGGACACTATTATACTTTGCCAGCCACAGCTGAAACCACTGATTTATGGTATTGCAATTTTGGCAATTAAATTTCACCCCAGAACAAAATATACCCTTTTACGGACAGATTAACACTTGGCCTGCAACAGCTGGGACACCAGATTCAGGGTATTGCTATTTTGGCAATTGAATTTCACCCCAGAACAAAATGTACCCTTTTACAGACAGATTAACACTTGGCCTGCAACAGCTGGAACACCAGATTCAGGGTATTGCTATTTTGGCAATTGAATTTCACCCCAGAACAAAATATATGTTTTGGCGGACACTATTATACTTTGCCAACCACAGCTGAAACCACTAATCTATGGTATTGCTATTTTGGCAATTAAATTTCACCCCAGAACAAAATACACCCTTTTTCAGACACATTAACAATTGGCCTGCAACAGCTGGGACAACAGATTCAGGGTATTGCTATTTTGGCAATTGAATTTCGACCCAGAACAAAATATACCCTTTTACGGACAGATTAACACTTGGCCTGCAACAGCTGGGATAACAGATTCAGGGTATTGCTACTTTGGCAATTCAATTTCACCCCAGAAAAAAATATACCCTTTTACGGACAGATTAACACTTGGCCTGCAACAGCTGGGACACCATATTTAGGGTATTTCTATTTTGGCAATTGAATTTCACCCCAGAACAAAATATACCCTTTTACGGACAGATTAACACTTGGCCTGCAACAGCTGGGACACCAAATTAAGGGTATTGCTATTTTGGCAATTGAATTTCACCCCAGAACAAAATATACCCTTTTACGGACAGATTAACACTTGGCCTGCAACAGCTGGGACACCAGATACAGGGTATTGCTATTTTGTAAATTTAATTTCACCCCAGAACAAAATATTCCCTTTTACGGACAGATTAACACTTGGCCTGCAACAGCTGGGACACCAGATTCAGGGTATTGCTATTTTGGCAATTGAATTTCACCCCAGAACAAAATATACCCTTTCACAGACAAATTAACACTTGGCCTGCAACAGCTTGGACAACAGATTCAGGGAATTGCTATTTTGGCAATTGAATTTCACCCCAGTACAAAATATACCCTTTTACGGACAGATTTACACTTGGCCTGCAACAGCTGGGACAACAGATTCAGGCAATTGCTATTTTGGCAATTGAATTTCACCCCAGAACAAAATATTCCCTTTTACGGACAGAATAACACTTGGCCTGCAACAGCTGGGACAACAGATTCAGGGAATTGCTATTTTGGCAATTGAATTTCACCCCAGAACAAAATATACCCTTTTACGGACAGATTAACACTTGGCCTGCAACAGCTGTGACAACAGATTCAGGCAATTGCTATTGTGGCAATTGAATTTCACCCCAGAACAAAATATACCCTTTTACGGACAGATTAACACTTGGCCTGCAACAGCTGGGACATCAGATTCAGGGTATTGCTATTTTGGCAATTGAATTTCACCCCAGAACACAAGATATGTTTTGGCGGACACTATTATACTTTGCCAGCCACAGCGGAAACCACTGATTTATGGTATTGCCATTTTGGCAATTGAATTTCACCCCAGAACAAAATGTACCCTTTTACGGACAGATTAACACTTGGCCTGCAACTGCTTTAACACCAGATTCAGGGTATTGCTATTTTGGCAATTGAATTTCACCCCAATACAAAATATACCCTTTTACGGACAGATTAACACTTGGCCTGCAACAGCTGGGACAACAGATTCAGGCAATTGCTATTTTGGCAATTGAATTTCACCCCAGAACAAAATATACCCTTTTACGGACAGATTAACACTTGGCCTGCAACAGCTGGGACAACAGATTCAGGCAATTGCTATTTTGGCAATTGAATTTCACCCCAGAACAAAATATACCCTTTTACGGACAGATTAACACTTGGCCTGCAACAGCTGGGACAACAGATTAAGGCAATTGCTATTGTGGCAATTGAATTTCACCCCAGAAAAAAATATACCCTTTTACGGACAGATTAACACTTGGCCTGCAACAGCTGGGACATCAGATTCAGGGTATTGCTATTTTGGCAATTGAATTTCACCCCAGAACAAAATATATGTTTTGGCGGACACTATTATACTTTGCCAGCCACAGCGGAAACCACTGATTTATGGTATTGCAATTTTGGCAATTAAATTTCACCCCAGAACAAAATGTACCCTTTTACAGACAGATTAACACTTGGCCTGCAACAGCTGGAACACCAGATTCAGGGTATTGCTATTTTGGCAATTGAATTTCACCCCAGAACAAAATATATGTTTTGGCGGACACTATTATACTTTGCCAACCACAGCTGAAACCACTAATCTATGGTATTGCTATTTTGG
>JAKVIS010002331.1:0-23695 GCA_033119425.1 Bufotes viridis | reverse complement strand
AATAATAATCCCTAAATTTGAAATTTTAAAATTGTCTACCTCTAAAAAATTGTTTAATTTTATTCATCGAATCCCATGTATCTAATTTTATTCACGTATTAAATAACTGGATTTATAATCTAATACTAATGAATAGATTGCACTATATAAGAAATCTTCAACAGAGAGTGGATCCAGTCCACAGTTTCTATCTGCCCAAATTCACCAGCCCATTAAGGACTAATTATCAACAGTCTGGATGATTTAAAAGAAGGGAGACAGACAGAAAGGGATACCACTGAGGAAGGGAAAGGATACTCCCGAAACGCGTCTGGGACCCCAGTCTGTCATTCCCATAAAGCTTCTATACAGCTACAAAGAAGAATTCTTAACCCTAAATCGCACTGATACCGGCCGGCCAGAAAAGTGACGTAACCACCACGTGACACGCCGAGGTCTACATCGGTATTCGCCTCGCACACTTGCCGTACCTGCAGGACGGAAGTAGTGATGTCACCACCACGTGGAGCACCGAAGATTGAAAGCAAGTTCACTTCACTCGCGCTGCGGCTGAATCCTAAACGGACCTGACTAAGAGGACAGACGGCGGTGGAACTTAAAGGTAACGGGTGTGGGACGCCACACTCAGTTCCCCGACTCACCACTATATATTATAATAACCAAAACTTGTGACTTTACCATCTGGTTCAAACATTAATTATTATAACGGACACCTATACCGCCGCACTGAATGAATTGGGATTATTAACTTATTAACTTATACCAGCAAATTGATACTTTCCAATGGACACTAATTGATTAGCATTTGAAAACCCGGGCAGTGGCAATTAATTTCTGGCTCTATTAGTTTTTGTATTGTATTTTTCATAATATGATTTTTTTTATATGATCGATTTTTAGGACAATAAATGAACTTATTTGTATCTCATGTCCCCTCCAATATTTAAGGTGAAAGTGTGCCAGTTTCTGTGTTTTACTGTATAATAAATAATACCCACCTAACTCTTTATGTAGAAGGAGGATGAAAATGTAACATTACAGAAGGATTTAGGAAAGCTGTCGGCTTTGATAGGGACATATTAAATGAAGTTTAATGTGAAGAAATGTAAGATTATGCACTTAGGCTGAGAAGAAATATTCCATAATTCAGTATTAAATAGTAAAGCTCTAAGAAAAACTGCTACATAAACTCAATGAACTTATGAGCAGTTTTTCAGAGTTAATATTTTCAATCATACACATTTATAAAAACAGATTTTTTTAAATAAACAAATGTTATATTCTATTGATTTAATACACAAAAATGGCTCCTTATTTGCCAGACTGAGATCTAAGCTATAGGTAGTTTGTAGAGTATATACTGTAGATATCTGTTTAACCTCCTCACTGGTACAGGGTTCATTCAAGCTGAATTAGACAATACTGTTTTGAACTTAACCTGTGTGGCTGTTTCTGCTGTGCTGCTTCTGTGGGCTCTTTATTATAGTATAATAGAGATGCAGCTGAATCATTTTCACTCTGCAACCCATGATCATATCACTACTCCCCTCCCCCATGGTGGCTGAAATCACAGCCACCTGAAGCAGAGGGGAGCTGTATCAATCTCATTTTCAGCCTGATTTCTAAAGGTGCTATCTCTGGCTGTATGACACAACAATCCTGGACTTGTTTTAAAACTTAGATTGTCAGCTATAAAATGAGGACTAGCACCTCCCTTCAGCTGGCTGCTATCTTGGCCAGTGTAAAGGAGGAGACAGAGGCAGGAAGGGAGTTGCTAACAAACTACATAAAGAGGAGTAGAGGCATAAATCCATTCTCCCCATATAAATGTAAATGACCCAGGAGTAGTGTTGAGCGAACTTGTATTTTAAGTTTGGCGTCCAAAGTTCTGGTTAAGTTGTGTTTACAGAAGGACCACAGCACTCAAACCACTTCCGGGCTATACAGGGTGCTCGTCAAGGGTGATGTCCCCATCTCCACTTCGAGGACTGCGTAAGACTTTCACATAAGGTTTGACAGCACACCAAAATGATTCGTTTGCAAATATGTGTGAATTTATTTCGCCGGATTGCAAGTTCATACAGAAGCAACGTTTCGGGCCATTTCTGTGCCATTCATCAGGCTTTAAGGTGGATTCCTTAAGTATATGCAATCCTTGTCATCCTTGTCAAAGTTCTGGTTGAGGTTATGAGCCATGCCCCTTGCACTGATCACATGAAGGTGACATCACCCCAGGTCCTTAGTGTTGTCCAAGGTTTGGGTTCATTGAAGAATCCCCTTATGGATTCCAAATGCTGTTATGGTCCATGGTAGCGGAATCCATAACGGGATTAATCGATAACCCCAACCCGAACTTTGGACGCCGAACCTAAAATACAAGTTCGCTCAACACTACCCAGGAGGAGAGGTAACAATGAAACTGTGTATATTTTATTTCTATCCACCCCATCAAACAAAGAGCATATTATTGCATGCTGTCATAGAATCCCATTATGGTCCGTGGTAGCAGAATCCTTTGCGGAATTCTTAGATAACCCGAACTCCAAACTTGCAAGTTCGCTCAACACTAGTAATAATTAATATCACTAGAGAAGAATATCTAATATACTACTTTATTATCTAAGAAAAAGCGTTCTGGCAGTCAGAAAAAAATATTTTGTTAGCTTTCGTTATAAACAATATTCCCCAATTACATTTACAAAATGTACCAGTATGGCAAACCAAATAATTCTAGTCATATAACACCCTATGTTACACCATGCCCCCAAACCATACATTTTTTTTACCAATGTAAACTGAGCTGGTATTTTTGTTTGGAAAGGTGGCAACAACAGATGAGCAAATTTTTAAAAAATTCGGGTCGTTCCGAATTTATTAGCAGCAAATCGCGTTTAAAAATGGATACTTCATGGCTGCAGAGAGTCTTTATAGTGGTGAAGAACACTGTGCCTTGCAATATCATGCACAGGCAGTCTGATGTGGTAGTTAACCCCCCTTAAGGACCTATTTCACCTTAAGGACCCGGCCATTTTTTGCAAATCTGACCAGTGTCACTTTATGTGGTGATAACTTATAAACGGTTTTACTTATGGATTCCATTCTGAGACCGGTTTTTCATCACATATTGTACTTCATGACAGCGGTAAAATGGAGTTGAAAAATGAAATTTTTATTTTTAAAAAAAATTCCAAATTGACAAAAAATTTGGAAAAATTTGCAATTTTCCACGTTTCAATTTCTCTACTTCTATAATACATAGTGATACCGCCCAAAAGGTTATTTATTTATATTCCCCATATGTCTACTTTATGTATCGATGATTTTAGGAATGCCATTTCATTTTTTGGGGACATTACAAGGCTAAGAAGCTTAGAAGCAAATCTTGAAATTTTCAGACCTTTTAAAAAACCCACTTTTTAAGGACCAGTTCAAGTCTGAAGTCACTTTGTGAGGCTTACATAATAGAAACCACCCAAAAATAACCCCATTCTAGAAACTACACCCCTCAAGGTATGTAAAACTGATTTTACAAACGTCGTTAACCCTTTAGGTTTTCCACGAGTTAATGGCAAATGGAGATAAAATTTCAGAATTTCTATGGTTTGGAAAATTTTCCATTTTAATCAATTTTTTTCAGTAACAAAGCAAGGGTTAACAGCCAAACAAAACTCAATATTTATTGCCCTGATTCTGTAGTCTGCAGAAACACCTCATATGTGGTCTTACACTGCTGTATGCTCAAACAGCAGGGCACAGAATGAAGGGAACGCCATATGGTTTTTGGAAGGCGGATTTTGCTGGACTGTTTTTTTGGCAACATGTCCCATTTGAAGCCCCCTGATGCACCCCTAGAGTAGAAATTCCATAAAAGTGACTCCATCTAAGAAACTACACACCTCAAGGTATTCAAAACCAATTTTACAAACTTTGTTAACCCTTTAGGTGTTCCACAAGAGTTATTGGCAAATGGAGATGAAATTTCAGAATTTCAATTTTTTGTTACCTTGCCTCAAAAAAAGTGTAATATAGAGCAAACAAAAATCATATTTACCCTAAAATAGTCCAAACAAAACTGCCACCTTATCCCTTAGTTTCCAAAATTGGGTCACTTTTTTGGAGTTTCTATTCTAGTGTTGCATCAGGGGGGCTTCAAATGGGACATACTGTAGTGTCAAAAAACCAGTCCAGGAAAATATGCCTTCCAAAATCCATATGGCGTTCCCTTCCTTCTATGCACTGCCATTTGGCCATACAGCAGTTTATGACCACATATGGGGTGTTTCTGCAAACTACAGAATCCGGGTAAAAAAGTTAGAGTTTTGTTTGGCTGTTAACCTTTGCATTGTTACTGGAAAAATGGTTTGAAATTAAAATTTGCAAAAAAATAGCTGTTTTGGGACCGTTTTAATTTTTTGTTATTTGCATAGTTGATCTGACAGGTTAGATCGAGTGCTATTTCTATAGAGCAGGTTGTTACAGACGCGACAATACCAGATATGACTACTTTTTGGTTTTTGTTTCAGTTTGTCAAAACAAAGCATTTTGAAACATTTTTTTTTTTTGTGTCTCCACATTCTGAAAGCCATATTTTTTTAGTTTTGGGCGACTGTCTTATGTAGGGGCTCATTTTTTGCGAGATGAGATGACTGTTTGATTGGCACTATATTGTGGTGCATATAACATTTTGGCCGCTTGCTATTAAACTTTTTGTGATATAAGGTGACAAAAATGTCTTTTGATATGGTATTTATATAATTTTTTGCTGTGTTCACCTGAGGGGTTAGATCATGCGTTAGTTTTATAGAGAAGGTTGTTACGGACGTGCCAATACCTAATATGTATACTTTTTACCTAGTTTTTTAAGTTTTACACAATAATATAATTTTTAAAACAAAAAAAAAAATCATGTTTTAATGTCTCCATAGTCTGAGAGCCATATGTTTTAAATACTTTTTGGGCGATTATCCTATGAGGGGTATTAGTTTTTGTGGGATGAGATGGTGGTTTGATTGGAACTATTTTTGAGTGTATATAAATTTTTGATTGCTTGCTATTACAGTTTTTGTAATGTGAGGTGACAAAAATGTTTTTCTTTACATAGATTTTTTTTTATATGGTATTTACCTGAGGGGTTAGATCATGTGATATTTTTATACAGCAGGTTTTTACAGACGCGGCAAAACCTAATATTTATACTGTTTTTTTATGTATTTTACTTTAACACAATAACAGCATTTTAGAAATAAATAAATAATGTTTTAGTGTCTTCATAGACGAGAGCCATATTTTGTTTTTTGGGGCGATTGTCCTATGTAGGGGCTGATTTTTTGCGGGATGAGATGGCGGTTTAAGTGGTACTGTTTTGGGAGGCATACGCCTTTTTGATCGCTTGGCATTACACTTTTTGTGATGTAAGGTGACAAAAAATTGCTTTTTTTTCACAATTTTTTTTTTCATGGTATTTACTTGAGAGGTTAGGTCATGTGATATTTTTATAGAGCAGGTTTTTACGGATGCGGCGATACCTAATATGTGTAGTGTATTTTATTTTTAAAATTTTTATTCAGTGATTTTTTAACTTTTTTTAATTCTTTTTTACCCAGACCCACTTGGTTCTTGAAGATCTAGTGGGTCTGATGTCAGTATAATACAGTACAGTACACTATATAGTGTACTGTACTGTATTCTTTACTTTACAAGCAGAAGTCAGATCAGATTTAGGCCTCTTTCACATCTGCGTTGTGAGGATCCACCGTGCACTTTCGTCGCCGGAAAGACAGCCGGATCCGTCACAATGCAAGACAACTGAAAGCATTTGAATACTGATCAGTCTTCAATACGCTTTCAGGTTACCTTGGCAGCCAGGACGCTACTAAAGTCCAGGGCTGCCATGGAAAGAAGCGGGAGCCGAGAGCTACTTACCTTTCTTGCGGCCGGGCGCTCCTTGATGTCACTGGGTCCGCGTCGCATGGATCACATAGCTATGCTATGTTAGCAATGCGCCGTGCGACGTATGGCGCATTGCTCACATAGCATAGCTATGGGAACTCATGCGATGCAGGGACCCGGTGACGTCATCGAGGTGCCTCGCCCGCCGCAGGGAAGGTAAGTAGCTGCTCCACCCGGCTCCCGCTGCTTCATGGCAGCCGGCACTTTAGTAGCGTCCTGGCTGCCATGGATACCATTCTTAAAAGCTAAACATCAGATACAACGATGCGCCCGAAGCGACGTTTAGCTTAAAGTTGAATCCGGATTAATGCTTTTCAATGGGCATTAATTCCGGATCCGTACTGCGGCATGTCTTCAGGATTTTTGGCCAGAGGAAAATCCACAGCATGCTGCGGATTTTGCTACGCCCAAAAACGTGTCAGTACTGAAATGAAGACATTGATGCATCCTGAGCGGATTTCTCTCCATTCGAATGCATTAGGACAATCCTGATCAGTATCTTTCCGTCCTAGAGCCCCGAGGACGGACTCTAGGACGGAAAGGAAAACGCTGATGTGAAAGGGACTTACATTACCATGGCAAGCAGGACGCCCCTGAAAGTGTCCTGCTGCCACGGTAACGATCACCTGCTGCTAGAACAAAGCAATGTGCTGACACTCTGCTATACACCCACTAGACCACCAGAGAAACATTAGAGGAGGCGGGCGGGGATCGCCTGCCGACCGCCCACCTCCCACACCACCCACGCCCCGTAGCCCCCTGCATCCCCGCCTGCACAATATGATTGAGGGCTGCAGGGGGTATAATTTAACACTTTGGGCACATTTTAAGTTTCTGATCCCCGCAGTCACAGACCGCGGGGATCAGAGATTCGCAGAGGGCTGCAAACCGCAGGTCTTAATTGACCTGCGGTTTGCTGCAGTCGCTGATACAGGGGGTCACAGGACCCCCTAGACATTGAGACAGAGTGCCTGCTGAATAATTTTGTCAGGCACTCTGTTCCGATCACTCGTACCGGCACGTCATGGGTCCTTAAGGACTCGGGAATAATGACGTACCCGGTATGTCATGAGTCCTTAAGGGGTTAAATAATACTGTGAGTCAGTAGGACATGCAGATGACAGGCGTCACTTTTAGAATCACTGCACACTTCACTTATTTGGGCAGTCACAGGGCCAAAACGGACCAAATAACTAGTGTTGAGCGAATATTCGAAGCGAATTTTTTAGCGAATATCGGCACTCGCTAATTCGCGAATATTTCGAATATAGCGCTATAAATTCGCTATTCGAATATTCGTTTTTTTTATTTTTTTATTTTTAGTTATATTTTTTCTTTCCTACTTCCCAAAAAGTAGTTCTTACCTGTCCTGAGGATTCCTGGCTTCCTGGCTGCTCTAGTCAGTGCCCGTTGCCGCTTCTGCCGACTTCCGTGCTCATGTGGAGCGTCCCCATCCATGGGAGAATCTCCATATACTAAAATGTACTGTCGGATTTGAGGAATTACGTTGAAATCGCAATGCGATTAATTCAAGTTATATTAATCGCATTGCGATTACAACTTAGCACTGCTATCTTACATAGGCTAGAATTAACGAATATGGAGTATAGCTATGCACTAGCAGTGCTAAGTTGAAATCGCAATGCGAATACTTTAAGTTAAATTAATCGCATTGCGATTTCAACTTAGCACTGCTGCTATATTCCATATTCGTTAACTTCGTTAATTCTAGCAAGCTGACCCATTATAAACCCAGCTCTAAGTTGAAATCGCAATGCGATTAATATAACTTGAATTAATCGCATTGCGATTTCAACGTAATTCCTCAAATCCGACAGTACATTTTAGTATATGGAGACGTTCCCATGGTGATGGGGACGCTCCATGAGCACAGAAGTTATGGTTGGCTTGGTAGAATTAGCGAATAGCGAATATGACGAATGTATTCGTCATATTCCTCAAAACGAAGATAGCAGTATTCTACATCTTCGTTTTAGCTACCTATTCGTCTCGTCATCGTCAACTTCGCTATTCAGCTAATTCTAGCAATCAAATAGGAAGGTTGACTTACCAGACAGCTGTGTTAAATTCGCTATGCGATTTTTTTTTTTAATACAATAATTATATTACTTGATAAAATTATTATAAGTATTCTATTTATTAAAAAAAAAAAAAAACGCATAGCTTAATTTAATACAACTGTCTCTATAGTCAACCTTCCTATTTGATTGCTAGAATTAGCGAAGTTGACGAATAGGTAGCTAAAACGAAGATGTAGAATACTCGTTATCTTCGATTTTGAAAGAATAGACGAATACATTCGTCATATTCGTCATCCTCGCTAATTCTAGATATGAAACCAATAGGAAAGTAGCCTTAAGTACAAATCGTAATATGCGATTATTTAAATCGCATGTTAATCACGATAACTAGAAAAAATGACGAATATTCGATTTCGACGAATATGAAACGAATATTCATTCGAATATTCGCGAATTTCGTCGAAATCGAATATGGCACCTGCCGCTCATCACTACAAATAACTCAAGTATGAACTCAGCCTCACAGGTTGATTTTAGCGCCAAGAAGAAACGCACTCCTTTTAGACCGTCGTCAGCTGATTCCACATAGATGTCTACAGAACCTGTTCTATTAAATGCTTAGTCGAGCATCCGCCATCACTCGGTCAGCATTTGGTAAGTAAAAAAAAAAAAAAAAAGTAAAAAGAAATGCAGTGGATCCAACGCAGATGACACGTGAATGGAATATTTGCTTGTGTTCTGTATTTTGTACCCACTCCTGCTTTTGGCTACCAAATCATAAGCCAATTCCTGATGGGGCCAAACAGGCCTTACAGCTGCTGCACAGAGAGGATCCAATGTGCGTCTCATTTTTCCTTTCTTCTGACAGATCAGAAGAAGGGTCAAATAAATGATGATGTCATCCAGGCTGAAAGGCAAAATAGTGGCCCAGTGATAAAGTGGGAGGGTGGAAAAGCATGAGGAGACCACAGAGAGGCCCAATGACAGAGTCTGGAGGTGGTGGCAGAATCAAGAGGCGGCCACAGAGTGGCATAATGACATTGTGGAGGTGGCGGCAGCATCAGGAGACCACAGAGTGACCCAGTGACAGAGTGGGGAGGTGGGTGGCAATAACAGTACCCTCTGACGATAGTGGGTGTAAGAAGAAGCACTTGGCATCAGATGTGTGGCATCAGGTGGGTGGAAGCATCAGAATAGTAGCTGAGGCAGGTAGCCAGAAGAAACCGGTCTCTTTGTCAAAGTGTTGGTGTGGCACCATGGATGATCCAGTCTGATGCATCAGGCATAGGTGGGTGGAAATCCTGTCTGATCCACGCCTGATTTAGCTGGACAAAGGTCAATCTCTCCACATTTTGGGTGGACAGGCGAGTTCTTCTTGTAATAATTATGGCCCCCACCGCACTAAACACCCGCTCTGGTGCCACACTACTGGCCGGGCAGGACAGCTTTTCCAGGGCAAACTCTGCCAGTTGTGGCCACTAATCCAGTTTGGCTGCCCAGTAGTCCAGCAGGTCTTCAATGATGGCTGTCAGGGTGCACTCCAAGTATGCCACCACCTGCTGGTTCAGGTTCTGCTCCAGGTCTAGATGCTGCGGCTGGTGAGTAGTTTCTTCACTAGGCGGGTAAAGAAAGCTGCTCATCAGTGACTCTAGACCAGGAATGGGCAAACATTGCCCTCCAGCAGTTGCAAAACTACAACTCCCAGCATGCAAAGACTACTTACAGCTATCAGCCTACAGCAGGGCATGGTGGGAATTGTAGTTTTACGACAGCTGGAGGGCCAAGTTTGCCCATCCATGCTCTAGACTCAAGTTGCTGCTGATGGAGATGGAAATGCTCCTACCCCCCACCCTGCCACAGCAGCCATGGCAGATGAACGTGAGCGCAGAGGGACCTCCTGGTCAGACCTGCGAGAGGATGGCGCAGATAGGCAGCGGCCAACTGACTACATAGGATATCTTTATAGTAGTTCAGTTTGTCCTCCCTCTCAGCGGGTTTAATAAATCCCCCATTTTGGATCAGTAACGAGGGCCAAACAAGGTGGAGAGGCAGAAGACATCCCTCTGATGAATGGTGACAATTCGGCTGTCGCTACACAAACAAGTGAGCATGCCCTGGGACATTTGTGCAAGTGACTCGGAGGGACTCCCTGCTTCCATCTCCACTGCATACTGTCACTGTGTGTATGGGTCCTCTGCCTCCTCTTCCTCATAAACCTGTAGCTCCTCTGGCTGCTCCTGCTCCTCCTCTCCTGTTACTTGTGTAGAAAACACCCATTTCACTACACATTGCTTGTGCTCCAAATGCCCAGATACAAAGAACCTTGCAGTGGCCTAACGCTGGGTTCAGACCTGAGCGTTTCTGAGACGCGCTTCTGAGACGCTTTGGCAATAGTAAGCGCGCTTTACGCGCGCTTGTGTGATTGACTGCAGTGTTGGCTTCTCTCCAAACTGTGCCTAGCACCTGGGGTTTGGCCTTTCCAGCATGTTGCAAATTCATAAACACGAGTTCGAACGCGCGTTTTCAGTGTCAAAAACGCGCAAAATACAAGCATTGCGCGTTCCCATTGAAGTCTATGGGCCAAAACGCGCGACAAACGCCCCAAAAAAAGCTCAAGTACTTGTTTATGCGTCGGGCGTTTTTCAGTGCGTTCGAAATGGGGCTGTAAAACGCGAAAATGTGAACCAGTCCCATAGGGAAGCATTGGTTTGCATAGGTGATGCGTTTTACAGCGCGTTCGAACGCGCTGCAAAACGCGCAAGTTTGAACTGAGGGTAAGATTGTATAATAGAGTGAAAGAGCCGCACTCCTTTTACATTCTCGTCAGCTGATTCCACATAGATTTCTACAGAACCTGTTTTGTTACACGCTGATAAAGTAGTGCCCCCATGACAGAGTGCAGACAGTGTCAGCAGTAAGTTTGTGCTGACGTCACTGTTTACTTTGCTTTTCTTCTGATGCATCATAAGAACACCCCCCGAAAAACAGATCCTGTCTTTTGATCTTCTGCCTTCACATGGTCAACATTTGGTCAGTAATCCATCAGTATTACTAAGGTCCAAAAAAAAAAGCAGTGGAGCAGTTCCCCCCCGGTGTGACTCCGTTTATCCAGGCAAACCAGGTGAAGAACACAGTGAAACTACCATGCTCTGCACAGATTGTATGCTGGAGTAGCACTTTGAATTGTGTCTGCAGTGGAGGCGGAGAACAAAGTGGAGGATGGGGAGGCAGAAGAGGATATTGGCGCAGGACTCACAGCTTGAAAACGTGGAAGCGGCAGTGCCATCAACTAGCCAATTTTCTGGTGTGGATGGGTAGGAACCACATTTACCCAGAGGGCAGTAAAGGACATAAATTGACCATGAACGTAGTTTCAGCTCCACATGTCAGCATTGATATGAACTTTAGCAGACACTGAGAGGCTCAAGGACTGTCCCACCTTCTTTTTAACATACAGGTTTGCTAGTGATACAGCCTTTTCGGAGAAGTAATGACGGCTTGGCTCTACACAAGCCATTAGTAATGAGCAGCATAGGCAATATTAGTTTTTGCGATATTTAGTGAAATTTTGGCCTAATATTCGCCATACATTCGCAAATTTTAGAATTCGTGATCTCCAGTTATTATTTTCGGGATTGCGAAAATTGGCAATGTAATTTACGCATATTGCGCCCGCAATACAGGTGTGGCTAACTTTTGCTACATTTTTCCAGCTGCTAGACACTAATCCCTATCACAGCACAGTCATTCCTATCACACTACCTAACACCCTGCACTGGAACCTATCAGCTACACTGTATCACTATCTAAGGCTAGTTTCACACTAGCCGTACAGACCTATGGCAGGCTGTTCTGTCGAGTGAACAGCCTGTCGGATCCATCCTGTCACTAGTGAACGTGTGCCCCTGGACTACCGCATTGACTATAATGGGGGCGGGGCAGCGTTCCGGCGGCGGCACGGAAGCGCACACCGAGAGGCCACTGGAATAAAACTGACATGTCGACACGTGTGAAACTAGCCTAACCTACACTGACTATCTCTTACTAACTATCTGTATTATATATATGAGCTAACTGACTATCTAATATAAGGATCAAGATGACTCAGCAAAGCACAGAGCACAGCAATGACACTGCTCTCTCTCTCAGAACTGCAAAAAACAGCAGAAAATGGCTGCTAGGGAGTTTTCTATATAGTAAGGAGTAGGCAACTTTCTTATTAGTTGCTAGGGATGTTGCTTAGGTCACTCAAAGATATTGCAGCCTTTTCATTGGCTCACAAGCAAGAAGCAGTGAGGGTACTAATGAAAAAAATCTAGAATATTCGCAATTACGAAGATATAGCACTATACTCTAGATCTTCGCGATTCTTGAAGTGCCGATATTTGCGATAAAAATTACAATATTCGTGATCAACACTACAAGCCATTAGTTCTCTGACAGGTGCAGAGTCCACCACATGGAAAGAGAGGGACTGTGGTACCAGCAACTTGGCCAGGAACACACATACTATTGTCTTTTTGCAAACTCCTCCGTGATCGATTGCTGATGAAACGAGTGACAAGGAGGAGGAGGAGGAGGACCAGTAGGTTAATGGAATGAAACACAGCTACCTTATGTTGAGGTGGTGGAGCCTTTACTGCAGGAGAAGGGTTGCGGGCCTCTGGATGATGCAGCAGTTGCTGTATCAGGCTGTAGCACTACATTAGCGCCATGGTTTCCCAGGCCACTTTATGGTGACTAGGCATGTGTTGATGCAGGGCTGTGGGGCCAACATTGAACCCTGGCCATGCTTCACCTTCTGCCCTCAAATTCTACAAATGGCCATGCTGGCGTCCTTCGGCGACTTGATGAAAAATTCCCACACCGACGAGTATGGCATTTTCCCCCGACCACTCCATGCTGACTTTCTGCTGCCGCTGCCTCCATGAACCCGTGCATCACTAGTTCATACTGGATAGGTAGGCTCCTGCGTAACAGACAGACTTTCATCGCCGCTACTTGCTTGCCTTCCCGAAGGAAGCAGCGGATCTCTCCTCCACCTATTGGCTGGGCAATAGCTTATGACGGTCCTCTAAAAACTCATCCTGGCTGGAAAGTGGAGACGAGCCAGCTGCATACAATACTTCCCGAGCAGAAGGAACATAAAATGAAAGAGCCAGGTTCAGGACAGGTGGGGGGCACAGAGCTTGTTCCAGGGCCATGCCAACTAAGTGTGGTGTCAGAGGACCTACTCCTGGCTGAGGGTGTCTGAGGTCAATTGAGGTGAAGTTGAAGACAGAGTCAACCATTCAAGCACAGCTGGGTTGCTGGTCAAAACATGACCACTGGAGTACACTGGTAACTCTGGCCTGTCACTTCAATTGCTGCTACTGTACTCCCACCCCCTTCTCCTGCTGCTATGCCTGCCAGCTCCAGAAACATATTGGCCACTGCCCATTCCCTCAAAATCTGTAGTATCAGGCCACAATTTCCCCCCAATTACACAATTAGGGATTAATGGATATACTTATGTATAACAGAACATGAGCACCCTAAAATCTGTAGTACAGGGCCACATTTTCACCCCAATTACACAATTTGGGAATAACGGATATACTTATGTATAATATAACTTGAGTACCCCACAATCTGTAGTATCAGGCTGCTATTTCACCCTAATTAGCCAATCAAGGACTAAGGGATTGAATTGTATATAAACACTGTGAATGCCCCAAATTCGGCAGTATTAGTCCACAGTTTCATCCCAATAACAGAATCAAGGATTACTGGAATTACTAATGTATCAAAGAATGCAAACGACCTAAAATTTGTAGCATTACAACACTTTTAATTACAATTAGTGCAGCAAGGTGTAATTGAATAGCTCCTATTAGCCACGCTTTACACTCTTCTATTGGTCCCTGCTCACTGCCCTATAGTGTGGATAATGCCTCCCTATTATATTCCTGCACTATCAATTAGCTGTCCCTGAACTGCTAAATAGTAATTTTTGTTAATAAAGTCTTTCCTAATCACTGTTCCTAGTGCCTGTAACATCTCTCCCTGCACTAAGTTCACTGAAAAATGGCAGAGACCGGGCAGTAGGAGACTTTTCATAGGACTGTGACATCACAGGGACTGGCTAGCTGCTGATTGGCAGTCTGCATGGCATTAGGGGTGATCCCTCATTCCCGGGCTTCTTACATCCTCTTTCTAACATGTGTTGCAGCCATTTTGTTGCCATTATGATTTGTTAACATGAAGCGTGAAGAAATTTGAAAATCTAATTTTTCCTGAAATTTGGATCGAATTCCACCTCGTCAACTTGAATCATTCATCTCTACTAGAGATGAGCGAATTTAGCAAAAATTCTATTCGCTGGTTCGACAAATTTTTGGGAAAATTTCAGTTTGATCCGAAAAAATTTGCAGTGAATTACGTTTAAAAACAGCTATTTCCTGGCTGCTGAGAGCCTTTATAGTGGTGGCACTGTGCCTTGCAGTAACACGCATAGGGAGTCTGCTTTGGTAGTTAAATAATACTGTGAGTCCGTATGACATGCAGATGACAGGCGTCAATCTTAGAATCACTGCACACTTCGCTTATTTGGGCAGTGATGGGGTGAAAACAGACCAAAAGCACCAAGAAGAAGTGCACTCCTTTTCCATCTTTTCCAGCTGATTCCACATAGATGTCTAGAGAACCTGTTCTATTAAACGCGTATACAAATGGAGCCCTTATGACAGAGTGGAGAGGGTGTCAGTAGTAACTTTGTGCTGACATCACTGATTAAATTGCCCTTCGTCTGATCTATCAGAACAACAACCCACAAAAAGACGGATCTTTTCTGTGGAGCATGCGCCTTCACTCGGTCAGCATTTGCTCAATAATCCATCAGTATTGCTAATGCCAAAAAAAAAAAAACAGGAGTGGATCTAAAACAGAGATGACACGTTAATGGAATATTTGCATGTCTTTGTGTTTTGTACCCACTCCTGCTTTTGGCTACCAAATCATAAGCCAATTCTCATGGGACCATGAAGGCCTTACAGCAGCTACACAGACAGGATCCGTTGTGCGTCTCATTTTCCTTCCTTCTGACAGATCAGAATAATGGTAAATAAATGAAGATGTCAGCCAGGGCGAAAGGCAAAATAGTGGACCAGTCATGAAGTGGGGAGGGTAGGAACAGCATGAGAAGTCCACAGAGTGGACCTATGACATAGTGGTGAGGTGGAGGAAGCATGAGGACACCAATGAGTAGCCCAATGATGGGGTCTGGAGGTGAAAGCAGAATGAGGAGGCCACCCAGTGGCACAATGACAGACTCTGTAGTTGGCAGCAGTATGAGGAGCCCACCGAGTGGAACAATGACAGAGTCTGGAGTTGGCAGCAGTATGAGGAGGCAACCAATAGTGTTGAGCGCGAATATTCGAATAGCAAATCTATCGCTATCTATTCGCCATTTCGAATATCTGTTTATTTTTTTAAGTTGTTAATCCTTGTTGCTCTCTGGTTGTCTTTCCACTTCCAAAAAGCTGTTCTTACCTGTCCGGAGGATTCCTGGCTCCCTGCCCGCTCCAGTCAATGCCCGTTGCCGCTTCTGCCGACTTCCCGTGTGCATGGAGCGTCCCCATCACAATGGGAACACCTCCATGCTAAAATGTACTGTCGAATGTGAGAATGATGATCTCACAAATTTGACTAAGTTGTTTTTGCAATGCGATTAATATAACCTGTATTACTCTCATTGCACATTCAACTTGCATCTGTGTAGAATTAACAAATATTGAGAAGATAGCACTATATTCTCAAATGCTTGATTATATTCTAGCAAGCCAACCATTAGGAACTCAGTTCTAAGTTGAATTCGCAATGCGAGTATATGTTCGCATTGTGAATTCAACTTAGAGCTGAGTTCCTAATGGTTGACTTGCTATAATATAAACGAAGATTGAGAATATAGCGCTATATATGATATTCGTTATCTTCGTTATATTCTAGCAATACAACAATAGCTCTAAGCTGAATTCGCAATGCGAGTATATGTCCGCATTGCGAGTTCAACTTAGAGCTGGGTCTCTAATGGTTGGATTGCTAGAATTGATGAAGATAACGAAGATATTGAATATTGCACTATATTCTCAATCTTCATTATATTCTAGCAATACAACCATTAGGAACTCAGTTCTAAGTTGAATTTGCAATGCGAGTATATATTCGCATTACGAATTCAACTTAGAGCTGGGTCCCTAATGGTTGTATTGCTTAATATAACAAAGATAATGAATATTGAATATAGCACTATATTCTCAATCTTCGTTATATTTATGCAAGCCAACCATTTAGGAACTCAGCTCTAAGTTGAATTCGCAATGCGAACATATATTCACATTGCAAATTCAACTTAGAACTGAGTTCCTAATGGTTGGCTTGCTAGAATATAACGAAGATTGAGAACATAGTGCTATATTCGATATCTTCGTTGATTCTACTAAGCTAACCCAATAGGAAATTTGTCTGTATACACTGTTCAAAGTTCAAAACCAATACGCGAATTTATATTTGCGTATTGCGATTTGAACTTTGAACAGTTCAAAATACACCTGTTCTATTTCTCATTAATGCAATTATCTAGTCAACCAATCACATGGCAGTTGCTTCAATGCATTTAGGGGTGTGGTCCTGGTCAAGACAATCTCCTGAACTCCAAACTGAATGTCAGAATGGGAAAGAAAGGTAACTTAACCCCTTAAGGACCGGGGGTTTTGGGATTTTTGCGTTTTTGTTTTGCGCTCCCTGCCTTCCAAAAGCCATAACATTTTTATATTTCCGCTCACATAGCCATATGATGGTTTGTTTTTTGCGGGACAAGTTGTACTTTGTAACGCTACCATTTATTTTTGCATGTGATGTAGTGGGAAATGGGAAAAAATTCCAAATGGGGTGAAATTGCAAAAAAAGCAATTTCACCACAGTTTTACGGGTTTTTAAATTACAACGTTCGATTTGCGATAAAACTGACTGGTTAATTTTATTATTCAGGTCAGTACGAATCTGGCAATACCTAATATGTATAGTTTTTCTTGCGTTTTGATAGTGAAAAAAAATTAAAAGTGGGAATTTTTTTATTTTATTTTTTGTCGCCATGTTTTGACCCCTATAACTTTTTGTAATTATGCGTATGGAGCAGTGTAGGGGCTCATTTTTGCGGGGCAATCTGAACTTTTAATTGATACAATTATGGGGTGTGTATGATGTTTTGATCACTTTTTATTCATTTTTTTAGGAAATGAAGCGTCCAAAAATGGCGAATTAGCCATTTGGACGCTTTTTCCATTTTTATGTTTACCGTATGGTGAATATTTTTAATATTATTATAGTATGGGCGTTTTCGCACATTGCGACACCCATTATGTGTAATTTTGTTATTTTTTTATTTATTTTATTTTCATTTTGGGGAAAGGGGGTGATTTGAATTTTTATATATATTTTTTTTTTTAACTTTTTTTTTTTTTTTTTTTTACCACTTTCTTATAGTTCCCACAGGGAACTATACGATGCAATCATCAGATTGCTATTCTCATTTATTCCAATGCAATAGCATTGGAATATATGAGAAAATCGCATATTTCCTATGGAGCCTATTACAGTCATAGGCTCCATAGGAATACTATGTAGTAACCTAGGTTTCATTCACAGAAACCTAGGCTACTACATGCATGCTCCGGCTCCCCCTTGTGGCCATCAGGGGAGCCTGAGCACAAACCGAAAGTGAAACTTTCGGTTTTTGCGCGATCAGATGCCGTGGTCAGGATTGACCACGGCATCTGAGGGGTTAAATGTCCGCGATCGGCATCGCTGCCGGTCACAGACATGAGCTGCGGGTGTCAGCTTGATGAATCAAGCGTTTACCCGCCGCTCATGCGCCCGCTCCGTGCGGGAGCGGGAGCCATCTTTAACCCCTTAAGGACCGGGGGTTTTGGGATTTTTGCGTTTTTGTTTTGCGCTCCCTGCCTTCCAAAAGCCATAACATTTTTATATTTCCGCTCACATAGCCATATGACGGCTTATTTTTTGCGGGACAAGTTGTACTTTTTAACGCTACCATTTATTTTTGCATGTGATGTAGTGGGAAACGGGAAAAAAATTCCAAATGGGGTGAAATTGCAAAAAAAAAGCTATTTCACCACAGTTTTACGGGTTTTTAAATTACAACGTTCGATTTGCGATAAAACTGACTGGTTAATTTTATTCTTCAGGTCAGTACGAATCCGGCAATACCTAATATGTATAGTTTTTCTTGCGTTTTGATAGTGAAAAAAAATTAAAAGTGGGAATTTTTTTATTTTATTTTTTTGTTGCCATGTTTTGACCCCTATAACTTTTTTGTAATTATGCGTATGGAGCAGTGTAGGGGCTCATTTTTTGCGGGGCAATCTGAACTTTTAATTGATACCATTATGGGGTGCGTATGATGTTTTGATCACTTTTTATTCATTTTTTTAGGAAATGAAGCGTCCAAAAATGGCGAATTAGCCATTTGGACGCTTTCTTTCCGTTTTTATGTTTACCGTATGGTGAATATTTTTAATATTATTATAGTATGGGCGTTTTCACACATTACGACACCCATTATGTGTAATTTTTTTATTTTTTATTTATTTTATTTTCATTTTGGGGAAAGGGGGTGATTTGAATTTTTATATTTATTTTATTTAATTTTTATTTTTAAACTTTTTTTTTTTTTTTACCACTTTCTTATAGTTCCCATAGGGAACTATAAGATGCAATCATCTGATTGCTATTCTCATATATTCCAATGCAATAGCATTGGAATATATGAGAAAATCGCATATTTTCCTATGGAGCCTATTACAGTCATAGGCTCCATAGGAATACTATGATAGTACCCTAGGTTTCATTCACAGAAACCTAGGGTACTATGCATGCTCCGGCTCCCCCTTGTGGCCATCAGGGGGCCGAGCAAACCGAAAGTGAAACTTTCGGTTTTTATGCGATCAGATGCCGTGGTCAGGATTGACCACGGCATCTGAGAGGTTAAATGTCCGCGATCGGCATCGCTGCCGGTCGCGGACATGAGCTGCGGGTGTCAGCTTGATGAATCAAGCTTTACCCGCAGCTCGAGCGCCCGCTCCGTGCGGGAGCGGGCGCCATCTTCAAAGTGCGGACGAAGGGCGTACATGTACGCCCTCGTCCTTAAGAGGTTAAAGTGCGGACGAAGGGCGTACATGTACGCCCTTCGTCCTAAGAGGTTAAGCAATTTTGAGCGTGGCATTTGGTGCCAGACGGGCCGGTCTGAGTAATTTACAATCTGCTCAGTTACTGGGATTTTCACACACAACCATTTCTAGGGTTTACAAAGAATGGTGTGAAAAGGGAAAAACATCCAGTATGCGGCAGTCCTGTGGGCGAAAATGCCTTGTTGATGCTAGAGGTCAGAGGCGAATGGGCTGACTGATTCAAGCTGATAGAAGAGCAACGTTGACTGAAATAACCACTCGTTACAACCGAGGTATGCAGCAAAGCATTTGTGAAGCCACAACACGCACAACCTTGAGGCGGATGGGCTACAACAGCAGAAGACCCCACTGGGTACCACTCATCTCCACTACAAATAGGAAAAAGAGGCTACATATTGCACGAGCTCACCAAAATTGGGCTGTTGAAGACTGGAAAAATGTTGCCTGGTCTAATGAGTCTCGATTTCTGTTGAGACATTCAAATGAGTAGAGTCCGAATTTGGCGTAAACAAAATGAGAACATGTATCCATCATGGCTTGTTATCACTGTGCAGGCTGGTGGTGGTGGTGTAATGGTGTGGGGGATGTTTTCTGGGCACACTTTAGGCCCTTTGTGCCAATTGGGCATCGTTTAAATGCCATGGGCTACCTGAGCATTGTTTCTGACCATGTCCATCCCTTCATGACCACCCTGTACCCATCCTCTGATGGCTACTTCCAGCAGGATAATGCACCATGTCACAAAGCTCAAATCATTTCAAATTGGTTTCTTGAACATGACAATGAGTTCACTGTACTAAAATGGCCCCCACAGACACCAGATCTCAACCCAATAGAGCATCTTTATGATATGGTGGAGCTTTGTGCCCTGGACGTGCATCCTTCAAATCTCCATCAACTGCAAGATGCTATCCTATCAATATGGGCCAAAATTTCTAAAGAATGCTATTGTTGAATCAATGTCACATAGAATTAAGGCAGTTCTGAAGGCAAAGGGGTCCAACACCCTATTAATATGGTGTTCCTAATAATTCTTTAGGTGAGTGTATATAGAATAATGACGAATATTCGTCAAATATATGACAAATATTTGATTTTGACGAGATATATGACAAACATTCAATTAAATATTCACAAAATATTGCAGAATCGAATATGGCACCTCCCGCTCATCACTAGAAACTAAGTGGCACAATGACCGAGTCTGGAGGTGGCAGCATCAGGAGAAGGCCACCGAATGGCACAATGACAGAGTCTGGTGTTGACAGCAGTATAAGGAGGCCACCGAGTGGAACAATGACTGATTCTGGAGTTGGCAGCATCAGGAGACGGTCACAGAGTGGCACAATGACCGAGTCTGGAGGTGGCAGCAGTATGAGGAGGCCACCAAGTGGCACAATGACTGAGTCTGGAGGTGGCGGCAGCATTAGGAGACCACAGAGTGTCCCAATGACAGAGTGTGAAGGTGATGGCAGCAGCAGTATCAGGAAGATACCACAGAGTGGCAAGGTGACATAGTGTGGAGATGGCAGCAGCATCAAGATACCAGAGAGTGTCAAGGTAACATAGTGTGGATAAGGCAGCAGCAGCATCAGGATACCACACAGTGGCAAGAGGGACTAGTGTGGATATGGCAGCAGCATCAGGATACCACAGATTGGCAAGGTGACATAGTGTAGATAAGGAAGCATCTACCTGTGCCTATGCCAAAAACATGTAGGCCTCTGCCACTCCTCTGTGCTTGGCCTGGCACTTCTCTGTCTGACATACTGTTAGCTGAACAAAATAAATAAAAATGAAATTTAAACACCCCTAAAAGCACCAAATATATTTTTCTTTTTAAATGAAATACATCACTAAACGCTTTCACCACATATAGATGCAGAAGTCAACTGAGAATATATTTTTCTTTTTGTACTGAATTAGGCCACTAAACTAGTGTGAAGCGAGTGAACTGCACTATACAGCTGCATAGCAAGTTACTAAAAAAAAAATTAAATGAGACTTCAACTGTATAGGAATACTTTGTTAGGGTTAGGGATATGTCTGGGCTATGATGCAGAAGGTGTGAGTTCAACTCCCGACACAAACTTTTTCATAAATAGAGGTTAAATCAGATTTATATATTTTATATTTTTTTAGTAACTCATAACAGGGGTAGTTCACAGAAAAAGTGGGGATATGTCCTGTGCCCCCCTTGGGACCCTGCAGTCACATGGATCTATGTTGCCTACTGAACTAAAAGAATAGGATAAAATTATTGTCCCTGGCACATATGCAGGTGCAAGTGCACTACAACTGCACAAAATTGCCGCCGACACCCACCTATATAACAGACGGATTAAATTTATTTTTATTTTTCTGTGTCACTGGGCTCATGGGTAAAAAAATGTAGAATAGCACCCACAAAAATCGCTGTAGTTTGCAGATTTAACACTAAGTACACCAGACCAGAATTGTTTCCCAATCTCTCCCTCACAGCAGCATCCTATCCCTAACACTAGTAAGAGCAGAGTGACGTGCAGCGCTACGTGACTCCAGCTATATATAGAGGCTGGGTCACATGCTGCACTTGGACAATCACAGCCATGCCATTAGTAGGCATGGGTGTGATGGCTTCTAAGCGCACACTAGTTAAGCGCTGCAGCCTTTTAACAAGCGCTATTAAATCGCTGAACATCGAACTGAAACCCGAACATGTTAGGACATGGAGCAAGTAACTCTGGGAACGAGGAATCACCCACAAAGCCAGCCCTGTGATGTCACAGCCCTATAAATAGCCTCAGCCATCATGGATTCAGCCATTTACCCGTGTACCTAGTGCAGGGAGAGACAGCAGACACTAGGGACAGTGGTAGAAAAAGACTTTAAAAGTTTTATTTTGCTGTATAGAAGTTCAGGGAAAGGAATCATTCCACAGTATTTAAGCAGAGCAGAGTTCAGTAGGGGAGTTTACAGCCTGGGCAAAAGGAACAATCCTATTACACCTTGCTGCACTGACTGGGGATCCACATTCCCATTATACAGCTCTGTAATTCCAGCAAACTGTCCTTGCTAATGGGGTGCAAGTGCTGTTTGATACAGCCATTAACAGGTTTTATTACAAGGAAATATTTCTATGTCTTATTTGCAATTGTGCGGTGCAGTTATATGTTCTAAAACATTTTTGCATTAGTGGGGAAAAAGGGACTTATTAGCTGTTGTGTGGTGAAGTGCGAAAATTATAGCCCTTTTGGCGTATAAGTGGCACAAAATATATAATATTTGCCGTTCAGCGGTGCAGTTATATGTTTTAAAGCCCTTTTGGGCATTGTAGGAAGGGGCAAGGGACCATTGTGGATGGAAGGTACGTGTCACTGAGGTTTCTGGCCTTGGTGAAGTAAGAGTCGGATTTTTGATGTCAGCAGCAATAGCTGTTGCATACATTGCTTTTAGTATAGCTATTATAGCTGATCTGAGCCCGCTCTTACTGGGAGTAGTCAAAGTGCTGGGTGTTTGACTGCTCCACATGTTCCAGGCCAGGTCTTGGCTAGGATATAAAGCACAGGCAGCACTATCAGCTGTGTGGATTACCTCCCTCTGACAGGGTAGCTCAGGACTCTGTGTGCTGGGATCTGAGGGCTTAGTTTTGGGATCTGCGGCTGGGCCGAGCTGGAGGGCTCAGACCCCCGTGAAAGCGAGCAGGCTGCCTAAAGAAGCCTGCCTATGGACTTGCTAACACCCAGGAGCTAAGGTGACTCTTCCGTTTATAAACTTTTATGTGTGCGAACAAACACCAAGCCACCTGTTTTTGTGTGATGCTCCATTTTGTGTGAATAAAACACGGACATTTGATTTACAAGCTTGTACGTTGCCTCTGTACTGCACCCGCTATTCCTATCTACTAGAGCGAATCCCCACAGCATGTATTAGTGGCAAAAAAATATATATTATTTGCCGTTCAGCACTGCACTTATATGTTCTAAAGCCCTTTTTGGTGTGTATTAGTGGCAAACAATAATTATTGTTTGCAGTTCAGCAGTGCAGTTATATGTTCTAAAGTCCTTTTTGGCGTGTATTAGTGGCACAAAATTTTTTTCTTCTGTTGTGTGGTGAAGTGAGAAAATTACAGCCCTGTTTGGCGTGTATTAGTGGCAAAAAAAGTATATATTTGCCGTTCAGGGGTGCAGTTATGTGATCTAAAGCCATTTTTGGTGTGCATTAGTGGCAAAAAATACATACATTTGCCGTTCAGTGGTGCAGATATATGTTCTAAAGCCTTTTTTGGCGTCTATTAGTGGGGGAAAAAAAGGACTTATTAGCCGTGGTGTGGTGAAGTGAGAAGATTCCAGACTTTTTGGGGGTGTTTTCATTTCCTTTTTATTTATTTACTGTATTTGATCTAACAGTATGTCAGACAGAGAAGTGCCAGACCCTGCACTTCTGCACTTTAGTGGCAGAGGTCTAAATGTTTCTGGT
>JAKVIS010002330.1:0-23691 GCA_033119425.1 Bufotes viridis | reverse complement strand
AAACGTTTTGGCTAAATAAAGTCTATTGCAAAAATGTTACCTATCACTTGCCCTACACTTTATAAAAAAAAAGACAATTATCCTTTACGTCCTTTTTACCTGAAGCCTCAGAAAGTCCCTACAATCTGATGTTATTTTGGCGCCACCTGTTGTCCCAGTCCTCCAAAATGTTGGATGGCTTCTTCCAAGGCGAGAGATTGTGAGGCCTCTGTATGCGCTGTTCTTCCTGTGCTCCCTCCAACACTTTATCCCTCTCAGCTATAGGCTTGAGATCTTGTCTAAATGTAGACATTTCAGCTTTACAGGTCTCCTCACCTCCGAGACAATTGTCTGGAAGTCATCCTGATTGGGCAGAAGAGTTAAGTATTTCTGTAGGGATTTAGACCCTCGGATGATGCAGTAATGGTTGAATCAGCATCCGAGAGGGAATCCGAGGAGGCACCACACATCTTAAGACGGCTTAGACAACAATGGGGTTGCACTCAATGAGTCTTCTGGTGGAGCTGCCCAGTCAGATCATGCAGGAAGCGGGGTGGATGGCAGTTTTGCCTCTTTGCCCTGCTGTTTAGTTGGCATGGAAGCAAGTGTTGAAGCACAAACCTGAGAGCACGTGTTGTCAAGATGGCGACGGGTCCGGTGGAGGTTCCACAGAAAAGACATGCCTACAGACCTGAGCCGACTCTGGAGGAAGAGAAGATTGGACAGGAACTGCAGAATCCATGGGACTGGACCTGCTGAAGGGAGCATTCCGGCCCGTAAAGAGTAGTCTAAATAAAGATGGTCTTGGAAGCCAATTCCCTACTAATGAGTATTTCATGGCAGCGCGGTTACTCGCGAACTGAGGTGAAGACGACGGTGGGAAAGCTGTCCGTCGATATTCTGGCTCTGTCCCAGGTCCAGGATGAGCCGAGTTTGTCAGCAGCACACATTTGCTTTCTCTCCCTAGTTTGGACTAGTCTCAGCCACACAAGGGAGTCCAGTCCGAGTTCCCGTTATGACCATGTTCATACATATACAGTAAAGGGAATATACAGATGACATGTTATAGTAGAAGTATGTTATTAACCAGTTGCAGTATAATGTTACTATCCGAGCAGGATGTGGCACACCCCCTCCTTACTGGTGTGAATCTCCAACTTTTTGAAACAGTCATGAGGTAAATCTATTAATATGGGTAATAGAGATGAGCCCATTTCTGGAAATTAGTTTCGGGTCTAATGCTAAAGAAAAGGTCGGAAAATTAGACCCGAATCAAAAGTGGTCCGATTGGCCTGAAAATTGGGGTATAACACTCTGAGGTCTCGAGGTGTCACATTTTTCTCTCTCGCCTTTCAAACTCTTTAACACAAAGTCCTCAGCGGTAAACAATGGCAGCTTAATACCGCACACTGCGCCCTCACATTTATTATGTGCCTTACAATTTAAAAAATGACCCCTTACTTGAGGGCAGATTCCTGACTTTATTTCTACACACGTAGTACTGGAAAAAGCAGGTGATTGTTCTGAACAAGCATCCAAATATTCTCCCTAATTTTGTGGGATATAGGAACAAGCAGTCGCAGAGCAGTATGGAACTTTACAGACAAGGCAGGAGATGTGTAACTATGTAGGGGCAGTAGTAGCGGCACCAGGGGGCATAGCGCTACAGTATAGAATATAACGGACAGCAGCGTAATAAATAACAGCAATGGACGATCTAGTCACTGTCATAACGACTGTGGGAGCACTAACAGGGCATTAATACTGTCGGGCGGTGCTAAGGGGCATTAATACTGTGGTGGGAGGCAAACAGAGCTGTAAAGTAAACTCTTGACTCCTCCTCCCGTCCAGCGCTAGAACGTTACACAGCTTCCTGGCACTCTGCTCGTGTGTGCTTGGGGTCGGGTTCCCACCCGTTACGTAGAACTGAAGAGAAACTCCAGAAATAAATATACAGTGACGTTACTGACGAAAAATGGCCTTTTTCATACTGTGCTCCAGCGCTAGATAGCATTTTATTTTCAGTTTTTTTACAGGACTGAGAGGGTGGCGGTTGTAGGGGGCGAGCGGGCGTCAGCACCAGACACAGAAGGGGGAATGTGACATCAGAGGGGATCAGCAATGGGGCCCAAACCTTTCTACTGATATCCCTGAAGGCAGCATCGTGTAGGATTAGATACACAGCTCAGCAAGGAGTATCACACCCTGTAGGATTAGATACACAGCTCAGCAAGGAGCATCACACCCTGTAGGATTAGATACACAGCTCAGCAAGGAGTATCACACCCTGTAGGATTAGATACACAGCTCAGCAAGGAGTATCACACCCTGTAGGATTAGATACACAGCTCAGCAAGGAGTATTACACATTGTAGGATTAGATACACAGCTCAGCAAGGAGTATTACATCCTGGTGGATTAGATACGCAGCTCAGCAACGAGTATCACACCCTGTAGGATTAGATATGCAGCTCAGCAAGGAGTATCACATCCTGTAGGATTAGATACACAGCTCAGCAAGGAGTATTACACATTGTAGGATTAGATACACAGCTCAGCAAGGAGTATTACACCCTGGTGGATTAGATACACAGCTCAGCAAGGAGTATCACACCCTGTAGGATTAGATACACAGCTCAGCATGGAGTATCACACCCTGTAGGATTAGATACACAGCTCAGCAAGGAGTATCACACCCTGTGGAATTAGATACACAGCTCAGCAAGGAGTATTACACACTGTAGGATTAGATACACAGCTCAGCAAGGAGTATTACACAATGTAGGATTAGATACACAGCTCAGCAAGGAGTATCACACCCTGTAGGATTAGATACACAGCTCAGCAAGGAGTATCACACCCTGTAGGATTAGATACACAGCTCAGCAAGGAGTATTACACACTGTAGGATTAGATACACAACTCAGCAAGGAGTATTACACACTGTAGGATTAGATACACAGCTCAGCAAGGAGTATCACACCCTGTAAGATTAGATACACAGCTCAGCAAGGAGCATCACACCCTGTAGGATTAGATACACAGCTCAGCAAGGAGTATCACACCCTGTAGGATTAGATACACAGCTCAGCAAGGAGTATCACACCCTGTAGGATTAGATACACAGCTCAGCAAGGAGTATTACACATTGTAGGATTAGATACACAGCTCAGCAAGGAGTATTACACCCTGGTGGATTAGATACGCAGCTCAGCAAGGAGTATCACACCCTGTAGGATTAGATATGCAGCTCAGCAAGGAGTATCACATCCTGTAGGATTAGATATACAGCTCAGCAAGGAGTATCACACCCTGTATGATTAGATACACAACTCAGCAAGGAGTATTACACACTGTAGGATTAGATACACAGCTCAGCAGACAGTATCACAATCGGTAGGATTAGATACACAGCTCAGCACAGTATCTCAATCTGTAGGATTAGATACACAGCTCAGCAGACAGTTTCACAATCTGTAGGATTAGATACACAGATCAGCAGACTGTATCACCTACGTAGGATTAGATACACAGCTCAGCAAGCAGCATCACACAGGAGAGGATTAGATACACAGCTCAGCAGACAGTATCACACACTGTAGGATTAGATACACAGCTCAGCAGAATGTATCATACAGGATAGGATTAGATACACAGCTCAGCAAGGAGTATCACACACTGTAAGATTAGATACACAGCTCAGCAGACAGTATCACATCCTGTAGGATTAGATACACCGCTCAGCAGAATGTATCACACACTATAGGATTAGATACACAGCTCAGCAGGCAGTATCACACACTATAGGATTAGATACACAGCTCAGCAGACAGTATCACACACTATAAGATTAGATACACAGCTCAGAAGGTAGTATCACACAGGATAGGATTAGATACACAGCTCCGCAGGCAGTATCACACAGGAGAGGATTAGACACACAGTTCAGCAGACAGTATCACGCAGGATAGGATTAGATACACAGTTCAGCAGACAGTATCACGCAGGATAGGATTAGATACACAGCTCAGCACAGTATCACACAGGATAGGATTAGATACACAGCTCAGCAGTCAGTATCACACACTGTAGGATTAGATACACAGCTCACCAGACAGTATCGCACAGGAAAGGATTAGATACACAGCTCAGCAGAATGTATCACACAGGGTAGGATTAGATACACAGCTCAGCAGACCCGTATCACACAGGAGAGGATTAGATACACAGCTCAGCAGACAGTATCGCACCCTGTAGGATTAGATACACAACCCAGCAGACCGTATGACACAGGACAGGATTAGATACACAGCTCAGCAGACTGTATCACACTATGTAGGATTAGATACACAGCTCAGCAGACATTATCACACAGGATAGGTTTAGATACACAGCTCAGCAGATAGCATTATACAGGATAGGATTAGATACACAGCTCAGCAGATAGTATCATACAGGTTAGGATTAGCTACACAGCTCCACAGAATGTATCACACAGGATAGGATTAGATACACAGCTCAGCAGACAGTATCACACCCTGTAGGATTAGATACACAACTCAGTAAACAGTATCGCACTCTATAGGATTAGATAAACAGCTCAGGAGACAGTATCACACCCTGTAGGATTAGATACACAACTCAGCAAACAGTATCGCACTCTATAGGATTAGATACACAGCTCAGCAGACAGTATCACATGCTGTAGGATTAGATACACGGCTCAGCAGACAGTATCACATGCTGTAGGATTAGATACACAGCTCAGCAGACAGTATTGCACACTGTAGGATTAGATACACAGCTCAGCAGACAGTATCACATGCTGTAGGATTAGATACACAGCTCAGCAGACAGTATTGCACACTGTAGGATTAGATACACAGCTCAGCAGACAGTATCACACGCTGTAGGATTAGATACACGGCTCAGCAGGCAGTATCACACAGGATAGGATTAGATACACAGCTCAGCAGACAGCATCACACAGGATAGGATTAGATACACAGCTCAGCAGACTGTATCACACAGAATAGGATTAGATACACTGCACCACAGGTGGTATCACACAAGACAAGCTGTGATCCAGGCTCAACAGGCTGTATCTCACATGAGAGGCTTAGATACGGCTGTGCTGGCCACTCCCAGAGTTTGGGGCTCTGGAGATGGTGAGTGAAGGGTCTGTGGCCCTCACTGATGTGAAGAGAGGAGCAGGAGCCATGTCTGGGTGTACCAACATGGCCGCCGGAGGTGTAGGGGCGGGGCTAATGTACTGGGCGGGGCCATCCATGTGACGTCACACCGCAAAGCATGCTGGGAGAGGAAAACTCCAGGAACCTGAGGGAAAGAGGAAGTTCTGCTGGAAACGTCCTGTAAAGAGGCTCTGATGTCCGGACAGCGGGAGGGAGAGCCCCGGCATGAGGAGCAGGTACCGGGGGAGTCCGGAGCCGAGAGCCGCAGTCAGTAGTGCAGTGTATGATGTCTGTCACAGCTGGTGCTTCAGTAGTGCAGTGTATGATGTCTGTCACAGCTGATGCTTCAGTAGTGCAGTGTATTCTCTCTGTCACAGTTGATGCTTCAGTAGTGCAGTGTATGATGTCTGTCACAGCTGGTGCTTCAGTAGTGCAGTGTATGATGTCTGTCACAGCTGATGCTTCAGTAGTGCAGTGTATTCTGTCTGTCACAGCTGGTGCTTCAGTAGTGCAGTGTATGATGTCTGTCACAGCTGATGCTTCAGTAGTGCAGTGTATGATGTCTGTGCAGTTGAGGCTTCAGTAGTGCAGCCTGTTATGTTTGTGGCAGTTGATGCTTCAGTAGTGCAGTGTATGGTGTCTGTGGCAGTTGATGCTTCAGTAGTGCAGTGTATGGTGTCTGTGGCAGTTGATGCTTCAGTAGTGCAGTGTATGGTGTCTGTGGCAGTTGATGCTTCAGTAGTGCAGTGTATGATGTCTGTCACAGCTGGTGCTTCAGTAGTGCAGTGTATGATGTCTGTGGCAGTTGATGCTTTAGTAGTGCAGTCTGTTATGCCTGTGGCAGTTGACGCTTCAGTAGTGCAGTGTGTTATGCCTGTGGCAGTTGATGCTTCAGTAGTGCAGTCTGTTATATCTGTGGCAGTTGATGCTTCAGTAGTGCAGTCTGCTATGCCTGTGGCAGTTGATGCTTCAGTAGTGCAGTCTGCTATGCCTGTGGCAGTTGATGCTTCAGTAGTGCAGTCTGCTATGCCTGTGGCAGTTGATGCTTTAGTAGTGCAGTCTGTTATGCCTGTGGCAGTTGATGCTTCAGTAGTGCAGTCTGCTATGCCTGTGGCAGTTGATGCTTCAGTAGTGCAGTCTGCTATGCCTGTGGCAGTTGATGCTTCAGTAGTGCAGTCTGCTATGCCTGTGGCAGTTGATGCTTTAGTAGTGCAGTCTGTTATGCCTGTGGCAGTTGATGCTTCAGTAGTGCAGTCTGCTATGCCTGTGGCAGTTGATGCTTCAGTAGTGCAGTCTGCTATGCCTGTGGCAGTTGATGCTTCAGTAGTGCAGTCTGCTATGCCTGTGGCAGTTGATGCTTCAGTAGTGCAGTCTGCTATGCCTGTGGCAGTTGATGCTTCAGTAGTGCAGTCTGCTATGCCTGTGGCAGTTGATGCTTCAGTAGTGCAGTCTGCTATGCCTGTGGCAGTTGATGCTTCAGTAGTGCAGTCTGTTATGTCAGTGCCAGTTGATGCTTCAGTAGTGCAGTCTGCTATGCCTGTGGCAGTTGATGCTTCAGTAGTGCAGTCTGTTATGTCAGTGCCAGTTGATGCTTCAGTAGACGCCCCTGCGGCCTTCTCTCTTCTTTTCCTAGACCAGTGATGTCGCGTTCATCGGTCATTTGGCCGAGGAGCAGCTCAGCCCCATAGAAGTGACTGGGGCTGAGTGTGATACCAACCACGGCCACTATACGGCGCTGTGCTCGGTGAGCGGGGAGAAGGCCGCAGCATTCACAGCAGAATCTGTGACTTCTCAAATAGCTGATGGGCGGGGGTCCCCTCCCCCCCCCCCCCCCCCTCCTACCGATCAGATACTGAGGACGGATCATTAGTATAAAGGCGACCCTTTTAATAGCTAAAGTTCTCACTCTGTCCTTGTACTGTGTATAATATAAGGACAGCAGAGGTGAGAACTGATTATCTATCATCACTAGAACACCCTGCTTATCACTGTGTATAGTATAAGGACAGCAGAGGTGAGAACTGATTATCTATCATCACTAGAACACCCTGCTTATCACTGTGTATAGTATAAGGACAGGAGAGGTGAGAACTGATTATCTATCATCACTAGAACACTCTGCTTATCACTGTGTATAGTATAAGGACAGCAGAGGTGAGAACTGATTATCTATCATCACTAGAACACCCTGCTTATCACTGTGTATAGTATAAGGACAGGAGAGAACACAGGAGAGGTGAGAACTGATTATCTATCATCACTAGAACACCCTGCTTATCACTGTGTATGAGTATAAGGACAGGAGAGAACACAGGAGAGGTGAGAACTGATTATCTATCATCACTAGAACACCCTGCTTATCACTGTGTATAGTATAAGGACAGGAGAGAACACAGGAGAGGTGAGAACTGATTATCTATCATCACTAGAACACCCTGCTTATCACTGTGTATAGTATAAGGACAGGAGAGAACACAGGAGAGGTGAGAACTGATTATCTATCATCACTAGAACACCCTGCTTATCACTGTGTATAGTATAAGGACAGGAGAGAACACAGGAGAGGTGAGAACTGATTATCTATCATCACTAGAACACCCTGCTTATCACTGTGTATAGTATAAGGACAGGAGAGAACACAGGAGAGGTGAGAACTGATTATCTATCATCACTAGAACACCCTGCTTATCACTGTGTATAGTATAAGGACAGGAGAGAACACAGGAGGTGAGAACTGATTATCTATCATCACTAGAACACCCTGCTTATCACTGTGTATAGTATAAGGACAGGAGAGAACACAGGAGAGGTGAGAACTGATTATCTATCATCACTAGAACACCCTGCTTATCACTGTGTATAGTATAAGGACAGGAGAGGTGAGAACTGATTATCTATCATCACTAGAACACCCTGCTTATCACTGTGTATAGTATAAGGACAGGAGAGAACACAGGAGAGGTGAGAACTGATTATCTATCATCACTAGAACACCCTGCTTATCACTGTGTATAGTATAAGGACAGGAGAGAACACAGGAGAGGTGAGAACTGATTATCTATCATCACTAGAACACCCTGCTTATCACTGTGTATAGTATAAGGACAGGAGAGAACACAGGAGAGGTGAGAACTGATTATCTATCATCACTAGAACACCCTGCTTATCACTGTGTATAGTATAAGGACAGGAGAGGTGAGAACTGATTATCTATCATCACTAGAACACCCTGCTTATCACTGTGTATAGTATAAGGACAGGAGAGAACACAGGAGAGGTGAGAACTGATTATCTATCATCACTAGAACACCCTGCTTATCACTGTGTATAGTATAAGGACAGAGAACAAGGAGGTGAGAACTGATTATCTATCATCACTAGAACACCCTGCTTATCACTGTGTATAGTATAGGACAGAGAGAACACAGGAGAGGTGAGAACTGATTATCTATCATCACTAGAACACCCTGCTTATCACTGTGTATAGTATAAGGACAGAGAACAAGGAGGTGAGAACTGATTATCTATCATCACTAGAACACCCTGCTTATCACTGTGTATAGTATAAGGACAGGAGAGAACACAGAGAGGTGAGAACTGATTATCTATCATCACTAGAACACCCTGCTTATCACTGTGTATAGTATAAGGACAGGAGAGAACACAGGAGAGGTGAGAACTGATTATCTATCATCACTAGAACACCCTGCTTATCACTGTGTATAGTATAAGGACAGGAGAGGTGAGAACTGATTATCTATCATCACTAGAACACCCTGCTTATCACTGTGTATAGTATAAGGACAGGAGAACACAGGAGGTGAGAACTGATTATCTATCATCACTAGAACACCCTGCTTATCACTGTGTATAGTATAAGGACAGCAGAGGTGAGAACTGATTATCTATCATCACTAGAACACCCTGCTTATCACTGTGTATAGTATAAGGACTGGAGAGAACACAGGAGAGGTGAGAACTGATTATCTATCATCACTAGAACACCCTGCTTATCACTGTGTATAGTATAAGGACAGGAGAGAACATAGGAGAGGTGAGGACTGATTATCTATCATCACTAGAACACCCTGCTTATCACTGTGTATAGTATAAGGACAGCAGAGGTGAGAACTGATTATCTATCATCACTAGAACACCCTGCTTATCACTGTGTATAGTATAAGGACTGGAGAGAACACAGGAGAGGTGAGAACTGATTATCTATCATCACTAGAACACCCTGCTTATCACTGTGTATAGTATAAGGACGAGGAGGAGGTGAGAACTGATTATCTATCACCACTAGAACACCCTGCTTATCACTGTGTATAGTATAAGGACTGGAGAGAACACAGGAGAGGTGAGAACTGATTATCTATCATCACTAGAACACCCTGCTTATCACTGTGTATAGTATAAGGACAGGAGAGGCGAGAACTGATTATCTATCATCACTAGAACATCCTGCTTATCACTGTGTATAGTATAAGGACAGGAGAGAACACAGGAGAGGTGAGAACTGATTATCTATCATCACTAGAACACCCTGCTTATCACTGTGTATAGTATAAGGACAGGAGAGAACACAGGAGAGGTGAGAACTGATTATCTATCATCACTAGAACACCCGGCTTATAACTGTGTGTAGTATAAGGACAGGAGAGAACACAGGCGAGGTGAGAACTGATTATCTATCATCACTAGAACACCCTGCTTATCACTGTGTATAGTATAAGGACAGGAGAGGTGAGAACTGATTATCTATCATCACTAGAACACCCTGCTTATCACTGTGTATAGTATAAGGACAGGAGAGGTGAGAACTGATTATCTATCATCACTAGAACACCCTGCTTATCACTGTGTATAGTATAAGGACAGGAGAGGTGAGAACTGATTATCTATTATCACTAGAACACCCTGCTTATCACTTTGTATAGTATAAGGACAGCAGAGGTGAGAACTGATTATCTATCATCACTAGAACACCCTGCTTATCACTGTGTATAGTATTTGGACAGGGAAGAACACAGGAGAGGTGAGAACTGATTATCTATCATCACTAGAACACCCTGCTTATCACTGTGTATAGTATAAGGACAGGAGAGGTGAGAACTGATTATCTATCATCACTAGAACACCCTGCTTATCACTGTGTATAGTATAAGGACTGGAGAGAACACAGGAGAGGTGAGAACTGATTATCTATCATCACTAGAACACCATGCTTATCACTGTGTATAGTATAAGGACAGGAGAGGTGAGAACTGATTATCTATCACCACTAGAACACCCTGCTTATCACTGTGTATAGTATAAGGACAGGAGAGAACACAGGAGAGGAGAGAACTGATTATCATCACTAGAACACCCTGCTTATCACTGTGTATAGTATAAGGACAGGAGAGAACACAGGAGAGGAGAGAACTGATTATCTATCATCACTAGAACACCCTGCTTATCACTGTGTATAGTATAAGGACTGGAGAGAACACAGGAGAGGCGAGAACTGATTATCTATCATCACTAGAACATCCTGCTTATCACTGTGTATAGTATAAGGACAGGAGAGAACACAGGAGAGGTGAGAACTGATTATCTATCATCACTAGAACACCCTGCTTATCACTGTGTATAGTATAAGGACAGGAGAGAACACAGGAGAGGTGAGAACTGATTATCTATCATCACTAGAACACCCTGCTTATTACTGTGTATAGTATAAGGACAGGAGAGGTGAGAACTGATTATCTATCATCACCAGAACACCCTGCTTATCACTGTGTATAGTATAAGGCCTGGAGAGAACATAGGAGAGGTGAGAACTGATTATCTATCACCACTAGAACACCCTGCTTATCACTGTGTATAGTATAAGGACTGGAGAGAACACAGGAGAGGTGAGAACTGATTATCTATCATCACTAGAACACCATGCTTATTACTGTGTATAGTATAAGGACAGGAGAGGTGAGAACTGATTATCTATCATCACTAGAACACCCTGCTTATCACTGTGTATAGTATAAGGACAGGAGAGGTGAGAACTGATTATCTATCATCACTAGAACACCCTGCTTATCACTGTGTATAGTATAAGGACAGGAGAGGTGAGAACTGATTATCTATCATCACTAGAACACTCTGCTTATCACTGTGTATAGTATAAGGACAGGAGAGAACACAGGAGAGGTGAGAACTGATTATCTATCATCCATATAACACCCTGCTTATCACTGTGTATAGTATAAGGACAGGAGAGAACACAGGAGAGGTGAGAACTGATTATCTATCATCACTAGAACACCCTGCTTATCACTGTGTATAGTATAAGGACAGGAGAGAACACAGGAGAGGTGAGAACTGATTATCTATCATCACTAGAACACCCTGCTTATCACTGTGTATAGTATACGGACAGGAGAGGCGAGAACTGATTATCTATCATCACTAGAACACCCTGCTTATCACTGTGTATAGTATAAGGACAGGAGAGAACACAGAAGCGGTGAGAACTGATTATCTATCATCACTAGAACACCCTGCTTATCACTGTGTATAGTATAAGGACAGGAGAGGTGAGAACTGATTATCTATTATCAGTAGAACACCCTGCTCATCACTTTGTATAGTATAAGGACAGCAGAGGTGAGAACTGATTATCTATCATCACTAGAACACCCCACTTATCACTGTGTATAGTTTTTGGACAGGGAAGAACACAGGAGAGGTGAGAACTGATTATCTATCATCACTAGAACACCCTGCTTATCACTGTGTATAGTATAAGGACAGGAGAGGTGAGAACTGATTATCTATCATCACTAGAACACCCTGCTTATCACTGTGTATAGTATAAGGACTGGAGAGAACACAGGAGAGGTGAGAACTGATTATCTATCACCACTAGAACACCCTGCTTATCACTGTGTATAGTATAAGGACAGGAGAGAACAGAGGAGAGGAGAGAACTGATTATCTATCATCACTAGAACACCCCGCTTATCACTGTGTATAGTATAAGGACAGGAGAGAACACAGGAGAGGTGAGAACTGATAATCTATCATCACTAGAACACCCTGCTTATCACTGTGTATAGTATAAGGACAGGAGAGGTGAGAACTGATTATCTATCATCACTAGAACACCCTGCTTATCACTGTGTATAGTATAAGGACAGCAGAGAACACAGGAGAGGTGAGAACTGATTATCTATCATCACTAGAACACCCTGCTTATCACTGTGTATAGTATAAGGACAGGAGAGGTGAGAACTGATTATCTATCATCACTAGAACACCCTGCTTATCACTGTGTATAGTATAAGGACAGGAGAGGTGAGAACTGATTATCTATCATCACTAGATCACCCTGCTTATCACTGTGTATAGTATAAGGACAGGAGAGAACACAGGAGAGGCGAGAACTGATTATCTATCATCACTAGAACACCCTGCTTATCACTGTGTATAGTATAAGGACAGCAGAGGTGAGAACTGATTATCTATCATCACTAGAACACCCTGCTTATTACTGTGTATAGTATAAGGACAGGAGAGAACACAGGAGAGGTGAGGACTGATTATCTATCATCAGTAGAACACCCTGCTCATCACTTTGTATAGTATAAGGACAGCAGAGGTGAGAACTGATTATCTATCATCACTAGAACACCCTGCTTATTACTGTGTATAGTATAAGGACTGGAGAGAACACAGGAGAGGTGAGAACTGATTATCTATCATCACTAGAACACCCTGCTTATCACTGTGTATAGTATAAGGACAGGAGAGGTGAGAACTGATTATCTATCACCACTAGAACACCCTGCTTATCACTGTGTATAGTATAAGGACTGGAGAGAACACAGGAGAGGTGAGAACTGATTATCTATCATCACTAGAACACCCTGCTTATCACTGTGTATAGTATAAGGACAGGAGAGGCGAGAACTGATTATCTATCATCACTAGAACATCCTGCTTATCACTGTGTATAGTATAAGGACAGGAGAGAACACAGGAGAGGTGAGAACTGATTATCTATCATCACTAGAACATCCTGCTTATCACTGTGTATAGTATAAGGACAGGAGAGAACACAGGAGAGGTGAGAACTGATTATCTATCATCACTAGAACACCCTGCTTATCACTGTGTATAGTATAAGGACAGGAGAGAACACAGGAGAGGTGAGAACTGATTATCTATCATCACTAGAACACCCGGCTTATAACTGTGTGTAGTATAAGGACAGGAGAGAACACAGGCGAGGTGAGAACTGATTATCTATCATCACTAGAACACCCTGCTTATCACTGTGTATAGTATAAGGACAGGAGAGGTGAGAACTGATTATCTATCATCACTAGAACACCCTGCTTATTACTGTGTATAGTATAAGGACAGGAGAGGTGAGAACTGATTATCTATCATCACCAGAACACCCTGCTTATCACTGTATATAGTATAAGGACAGGAGAGGTGAGAACTGATTATCTATTATCAGTAGAACACCCTGCTCATCACTTTGTATAGTATAAGGACAGCAGAGGTGAGAACTGATTATCTATCATCACTAGAACACCCCACTTATCACTGTGTATAGTATTTGGACAGGGAAGAACACAGGAGAGGTGAGAACTGATTATCTATCATCACTAGAACACCCTGCTTATCACTGTGTATAGTATAAGGACAGGAGAGGTGAGAACTGATTATCTATCATCACTAGAACACCCTGCTTATCACTGTGTATAGTATAAGGACAGGAGAGGTGAGAACTGATTATCTATCATCACTAGAACACCCTGCTTATCACTGTGTATAGTATAAGGACTGGAGAGAACACAGTAGAGGCGAGAACTGATTATCTATCATCACTAGAACACCCTGCTTATCACTGTGTATAGTATAAGGACTGGAGAGAACATAGGAGAGGTGAGAACTGATTATCTATCATCACTAGAACACCCTGCTTATCACTGTGTATAGTATAAGGACAGGAGAGGTGAGAACTGATTATCTATCACCACTAGAACACCCTGCTTATCACTGTGTATAGTATAAGGACTGGAGAGAACACAGGAGAGGTGAGAACTGATTATCTATCATCACTAGAACACCATGCTTATCACTGTGTATAGTATAAGGACAGGAGAGGTGAGAACTGATTATCTATCACCACTAGAACACCCTGCTTATCACTGTGTATAGTATAAGGACAGGAGAGAACACAGGAGAGGAGAGAACTGATTATCTATCATCACTAGAACACCCTGCTTATCACTGTGTATAGTATAAGGACTGGAGAGAACACAGTAGAGGCGAGAACTGATTATCTATCATCACTAGAACATCCTGCTTATCACTGTGTATAGTATAAGGACAGGAGAGAACACAGGAGAGGTGAGAACTGATTATCTATCATCACTAGAACACCCTGCTTATCACTGTGTATAGTAAAGGACAGGAGAGAACACAGGAGAGGTGAGAACTGATTATCTATCATCACTAGAACACCCTGCTTATCACTGTGTATAGTATAAGGACAGGAGAGAACACAGGAGAGGTGAGAACTGATTATCTATCATCACTAGAACACCCTGCTTATCACTGTGTATAGTATAAGGACAGGAGAGGTGAGAACTGATTATCTATCATCACTAGAACACCCTGCTTATCACTGTGTATAGTATAAGGACAGGAGAGGTGAGAACTGATTATCTATCATCACTAGAACACCCTGCTTATCACTGTGTATAGTATAAGGACTGGAGAGAACATTGGAGAGGTGAGAACTGATTATCTATCATCACTAGAACACCCTGCTTATCACTGTGTATAGTATAAGGACAGGCAGAGGTGAGAACTGATTATCTATCATCACTAGAACACCCTGCTTATCACTGTGTATAGTATAAGGACTGAGAGAACACAGGAGAGGTGAGAACTGATTATCTATCATCACTAGAACACCCTGCTTATCACTGTGTATAGTATAAGGACAGGAGAGGTGAGAACTGATTATCTATCATCACTAGAACACCCTGCTTATCACTGTGTATAGTATAAGGACGAGAGAACAGAGAGGTGAGAACTGATTATCTATCATCACTAGAACACCCTGCTTATCACTGTGTATAGTATAAGGACTGGAGAGAACACAGGAGAGGTGAGAACTGATTATCTATCATCACTAGAACACCCTGCTTATCACTGTGTATAGTATAAGGACAGGAGAGAACACAGGAGAGGTGAGAACTGATTATCTATCATCACTAGAACACCCTGCTTATCACTGTGTATAGTATAAGGACAGGAGAGGTGAGAACTGATTATCTATCATCACTAGAACACCCTGCTTATCACTGTGTATAGTATAAGGACAGGAGAGGTGAGAACTGATTATCTATCATCACTAGAACACCCTGCTTATCACTGTGTATAGTATAAGGACTGGAGAGAACACAGGAGAGGTGAGAACTGATTATCTATCATCACTAGAACACCCTGCTTATCACTGTGTATAGTATAAGGACAGGAGAGGTGAGAACTGATTATCTATCATCACTAGAACACCCTGCTTATCACTGTGTATAGTATAAGGACTGGAGAGAACACAGGAGAGGTGAGAACTGATTATCTATCATCACTAGAACACCCTGCTTATCACTGTGTATAGTATAAGGACAGAGCAAGAGGTGAGAACTGATTATCTATCATCACTAGAACACCCTGCTTATCACTGTGTATAGTATAAGGACAGGAGAGAACATAGGAGAACTGAGAATTGATCTATCATCACTAGAACACCCTGCTTATCACTGTGTATAGTATAAGGACTGGAGAGAACACAGGAGAGGTGAGAACTGATTATCTATCATCACTAGAACACCCTGCTTATCACTGTGTATAGTATAAGGACAGGCAGAGGTGAGAACTGATTATCTATCATCACTAGAACACCCTGCTTATCACTGTGTATAGTATAAGGACTGGAGAGAACACAGAGAGGTGAGAACTGATTATCTATCATCACTAGAACACCCTGCTTATCACTGTGTATAGTATAAGGACAGGAGAGGTGAGAACTGATTATCTATCATCACTAGAACACCCTGCTTATCACTGTGTATAGTATAAGGACAGGAGAGAACACAGGAGAGAACTGATTATCTATCATCACTAGAACACCCTGCTTATCACTGTGTATAGTATAAGGACAGGAAGAACACAGAGAGGTGAGAACTGATTATCTATCATCACTAGAACACCCTGCTTATCACTGTGTATAGTATAAGGACTGAGAGAACACAGGAGAGGTGAGAACTGATTATCTATCATCACTAGAACACCCTGCTTATCACTGTGTATAGTATAAGGACAGGAGAGGTGAGAACTGATTATCTATCATCACTAGAACACCCTGCTTATCACTGTGTATAGTATAAGGACAGGAGAGAACACAGGAGAGGTGAGAACTGATTATCTATCATCACTAGAACACCCTGCTTATCACTGTGTATAGTATAAGGACAGGAGAGGTGAGAACTGATTATCTATCATCACTAGAACACCCTGCTTATCACTGTGTATAGTATAAGGACAGGAGAGAACACAGGAGAGGTGAGAACTGGTTATCTATCATCACTAGAACACCCTGCTTATCACTGTGTATAGTATAAGGACAGGAGAGGTGAGAACTGATTATCTATCATCACTAGAACACCCTGCTTATCACTGTGTATAGTATAAGGACTGGAGAGAACACAGGAGAGGTGAGAACTGATTATCTATCATCACTAGAACACCCTGCTTATCACTGTGTATAGTATAAGGACAGGAGAGGTGAGAACTGATTATCTATCATCACTAGAACACCCTGCTTATCACTGTGTATAGTATAAGGACAGGAGAGAACACAGGAGAGGTGAGAACTGATTATCTATCACCACTAGAACACCCTGCTTATCACTGTGTATAGTATAAGGACAGGAGAGGTGAGAACTGATTATCTATCATCACTAGAACACCCTGCTTATCACTGTGTATAGTATAAGGACAGGGAGAGGTGAGAACTGATTATCTATCATCACTAGAACACCCTGCTTATCACTGTGTATAGTATAAGGACAGGGAGAGGTGAGGGAACTGATTATCTATCATCACTAGAACACCCTGCTTATCACTGTGTATAGTATAAGGACAGGAGAGAACACAGGAGAGGTGAGAACTGATTATCTATCATCACTAGAACACCCTGCTTATCACTGTGTATAGTATAAGGACAGGGAGAACACAGGAGAGGTGAGAACTGATTATCTATCATCACTAGAACACCCTGCTTATCACTGTGTATAGTATAAGGACAGGAGAGAACACAGGAGAGGTGAGAACTGATTATCTATCATCACTAGAACACCCTGCTTATCACTGTGTATAGTATAAGGACGGAGAGAACACAGGAGAGGTGAGAACTGATTATCTATCATCACTAGAACACCCTGCTTATCACTGTGTATAGTATAAGGACAGCGAGAGGTGAGAACTGATTATCTATCATCACTAGAACACCCTGCTTATCACTGTGTATAGTATAAGGACAGGAGAGGTGAGAACTGATTATCTATCATCACTAGAACACCCTGCTTATCACTGTGTATAGTATAAGGACAGGAGAGAACAGAGAGTGAGAACTGATTATCTATCATCACTAGAACACCCTGCTTATCACTGTGTATAGTATAAGGACAGGAGAGGTGAGAACTGATTATCTATCATCACTAGAACACCCTGCTTATCACTGTGTATAGTATAAGGACAGGAGAGAACACAGGAGAGGTGAGAACTGATTATCTATCATCACTAGAACACCCTGCTTATCACTGTGTATAGTATAAGGACAGGAGAGGTGAGAACTGATTATCTATCATCACTAGAACACCCTGCTTATCACTGTGTATAGTATAAGGACAGAGAGACAAGGAGGTGAGAACTGATTATCTATCATCACTAGAACACCCTGCTTATCACTGTGTATAGTATAAGGACAGGAGAGAACACAGGAGAGGTGAGAACTGATTATCTATCATCACTAGAACACCCTGCTTATCACTGTGTATAGTATAAGGACAGGAGAGAACACAGGAGAGGTGAGAACTGATTATCTATCATCACTAGAACACCCGGCTTATCACTGTGTGTAGTATAAGGACAGGAGAGAACACAGGAGAGGTGAGAACTGATTATCTATCTTCACTAGAACACCCTGCTTATCACTGTGTATAGTATAAGGACAGGAGAGGTGAGAACTGATTATCTATCATCACTAGAACACCCTGCTTATCACTGTGTATAGTATAAGGACAGGAGAGGTGAGAACTGATTATCTATCATCACTAGAACACCCTGCTTATAACTGTATATAGTATAAGGACAGGAGAGAACACAGGAGAGGTGAGAACTGATTATCTATCATCACTAGAACACCCTGCTTATAACTGTATATAGTATAAGGACAGGAGAGAACACAGAGAGGTGAGAACTGATTTTTCTATCATCACTAGAACACCCTGCTTATCACTGTATATAGTATAAGGACAGGAGAGAACACAGGAGAGGTGAGAACTGATTATCTATCATCACTAGAACACCCTGCTTATCACTGTGTATAGTATACAGGACAGGAGAGGCGAGAACTGATAATCTATCATCACTAGAACACCCTGCTTATCACTGTGTATAGTATAAGGAGAGGAGAGAACACAGGAGAGGTGAGAACTGATTATCTATCATCACTAGAACATCCTGCTCATCACTGACTATAGTATAAGGACAGGAGAGAACATAGGAGAGGTGAGAACTGATTATCTATCATCACTAGAACACCCTGCTTATCACTGTGTATAGTATAAGGACAGCAGAGAGGTGAGAACTGATTATCTATCATCACTAGAACACCCTGCTTATCACTGTGTATAGTATAAGGACAGGAGAGGTGAGAACTGATTATCTATCATCACTAGAACACCCTGCTTATCACTGTGTATAGTATAAGGACAGGAGAGGTGAGAACTGATTATCTATCAACACTAGATCACCCTGCTTATCACTGTGTATAGTATAAGGACAGGAGAGAACACAGGAGAGGCGAGAACTGATTATCTATCATCACTAGAACACCCTGCTTATCACTGTGTATAGTATAAGGAGAGGAGAGAACACAGGAGAGGTGAGAACTGATTATCTATCATCACTAGAACATCCTGCTCATCACTGATGTATAGTATAAGGACAGGAGAGAACATAGGAGAGGTGAGAACTGATTATCTATCATCACTAGAACACCCTGCTTATCACTGTGTATAGTATAAGGACAGCAGAGGTGAGAACTGATTATCTATCATCACTAGAACACCCTGCTTATTACTGTGTATAGTATAAGGACAGGAGAGAACACAGGAGAGGTGAGAACTGATTATCTATCATCACTAGAACACCCTGCTTATCACTGTGTATAGTATAAGGACAGGAGAGAACACAGGAGAGGTGAGAACTGATTATCTATCATCACTAGAACACCCTGCTTATCACTGTGTGTAGTATAAGGACAGGAGAGAACACAGGCGAGGTGAGAACTGATTATCTATCATCACTAGAACACCCTGCTTATCACTGTGTATAGTATAAGGACAGCAGAGGTGAGAACTGATTATCTATCATCACTAGAACACCCTGCTTATCACTGTGTATAGTATAAGGACAGGAGAGGTGAGAACTGATTATCTATCATCACTAGAACACCCTGCTTATTACTGTGTATAGTATAAGGACAGGAGAGGTGAGAACTGATTATCTATCATCACCAGAACACCCTGCTTATCACTGTGTATAGTATAAGGACAGGAGAGGTGAGAACTGATTATCTATTATCAGTAGAACACCCTGCTCATCACTTTGTATAGTATAAGGACAGCAGAGGTGAGAACTGATTATCTATCATCACTAGAACACCCCACTTATCACTGTGTATAGTATTAGGACAGGGAAGAACACAGGAGAGATGAGAACTGATTATCTATCATCACTAGAACACCCTGCTTATAACTGAATATAGTATAAGGACAGGAGAGAACACAGGAGAGGTGAGAACTGATTATCTATCATCACTAGAACACCCTTCTTATCACTGTGTATAGTATAAGGACAGCAGAGGTGAGAACTGATTATCTATCATCACTAGAACACCCTGCTTATCACTGTGTATAGTATAAGGACTGGAGAGAACATAGGAGAGGTGAGAACTGATTATCTATCATCACTAGAACACCCTGCTTATCACTTTGTATAGTATAAGGACAGGAGAGGTGAGAACTGATTATCTATCATCACTAGAACACCCTTCTTATCACTGTGTATAGTATAAGGACAGCAGAGGTGAGAACTGATTATCTATCATCACTAGAACACCCTGCTTATCACTGTGTATAGTATAAGGACTGGAGAGAACATAGGAGAGGTGAGAACTGATTATCTATCATCACTAGAACACCCTGCTTATCACTGTGTATAGTATAAGGACAGGAGAGGTGAGAACTGATTATCTATCACCACTAGAACACCCTGCTTATCACTGTGTATAGTATAAGGACTGGAGAGAACACAGGAGAGGTGAGAACTGATTATCTATCATCACTAGAACACCCTGCTTATCACTGTGTATAGTATAAGGACAGCAGAGAACACAGGAGAGGTGAGAACTGATTATCTATCATCACTAGAACACCCTGCTTATCACTGTGTATAGTATAAGGACAGGAGAGAACACAGGAGGTGAGAACTGATTATCTATCATCACTAGAACACCCTGCTTATCACTGTGTATAGTATAAGGACAGGAGAGAACACAGGAGAGGCGAGAACTGATTATCTATCATTACTAGAACACCCTGCTTATCACTGTGTATAGTATAAGGAAGGAGAGAACACAGGAGAGGTGAGAACTGATTATCTATCATCACTAGAACACCCTGCTTATCACTGTGTATAGTATAAGGACAGGAGAGAACATAGGAGAGTGAGAACTGATTATCTATCATCACTAGAACACCCTGCTTATTACTGTGTATAGTATAAGGACAGGAGAGGTGAGAACTGATTATCTATCATCACCAGAACACCCTGCTTATCACTGTGTATAGTATAAGGACAGGAGAGGTGAGAACTGATTATCTATTATCAGTAGAACACCCTGCTCATCACTTTGTATAGTATAAGGACAGCAAGAGGTGAGAACTGATTATCTATCATCACTAGAACACCCTGCTTATCACTGTGTATAGTATTAGGACAGGAAGAACACAGGAGAGGTGAGAACTGATTATCTATCATCACTAGAACACCCTGCTTATCACTGTGTATAGTATAAGGACAGGAGAGAACACAGGAGAGGTGAGAACTGATTATCTATCATCACTAGAACACCCTGCTTATCACTGTGTATAGTATAAGGAGAGGAGAGAACACAGGAGAGGTGAGAACTGATTATCTATCATCACTAGAACACCCTGCTTATCACTGTGTATAGTATAAGGACAGGAGAGAACACAGGAGAGGTGAGAACTGATTATCTATCATCACTAGAACACCCTGCTTATCACTGTGTATAGTATAAGGACAGGAGAGAACACAGGAGAGGTGAGAACTGATTATCTATCATCACTAGAACACCCTGCTTATCACTGTGTATAGTATAAGGACAGGAGAGAACATAGGAGAGGTGAGAACTGATTATCTATCATCACTAGAACACCCTGCTTATCACTGTGTATAGTATAAGGACAGGAGAGGTGAGAACTGATTATCTATCATCACTAGAACACCCTGCTTATCACTGTGTATAGTATAAGGACAGGAAGAACACAGGAGGTGAGAACTGATTATCTATCATCACTAGAACACCCTGCTTATCACTGTGTATAGTATAAGGACAGGAGAGAACACAGGAGAGGTGAGAACTGATTATCTATCATCACTAGAACACCCTGCTTATCACTGTGTATAGTATAAGGACAGGAGAGAACACAGGCGAGGTGAGAACTGATTATCTATCATCACTAGAACACCCTGCTTATCACTGTGTATAGTATAAGGACAGCAGAGGTGAGAACTGATTATCTATCATCACTAGAACACCCTGCTTATCACTGTGTATAGTATAAGGACAGGAGAGGTGAGAACTGATTATCTATCATCACTAGAACACCCTGCTTATCACTGTGTATAGTATAAGGACAGGAGAGGTGAGAACTGATTATCTATCATCACTAGAACACCCTGCTTATCACTGTGTATAGTATAAGGACAGAGAGAACACAGAGAGGTGAGAACTGATTATCTATCATCACTAGAACACCCTGCTTATCACTGTGTATAGTATAAGGACAGGAGAAACAGGAGGTGAGAACTGATTATCTATCATCACTAGAACACCCTGCTTATCACTGTGTATAGTATAAGGACAGGAGAGAACACAGGAGAGGTGAGAACTGATTATCTATCATCACTAGAACACCCTGCTTATCACTGTGTATAGTATAAGGACAGGAGAGAACACAGGAGAGGTGAGAACTGATTATCTATCATCACTAGAACACCCTGCTTATCACTGTGTATAGTATAAGGACAGGCAGAGGTGAGAACTGATTATCTATCATCACTAGAACACCCTGCTTATCACTGTGTATAGTATAAGGACAGGAGAGAACACAGGAGAGGTGAGAACTGATTATCTATCATCACTAGAACACCCTGCTTATCACTGTGTATAGTATAAGGACAGGAGAGGTGAGAACTGATTATCTATCATCACTAGAACACCCTGCTTATCACTGTGTATAGTATAAGGACAGGGGCCAGAGGTGAGAACTGATTATCTATCATCACTAGAACACCCTGCTTATCACTGTGTATAGTATAAGGACAGGAGAGAACACAGGAGAGGTGAGAACTGATTATCTATCATCACTAGAACACCCTGCTTATCACTGTGTATAGTATAAGGACAGGAGAGAACACAGGAGAGGTGAGAACTGATTATCTATCATCACTAGAACACCCTGCTTATCACTGTGTATAGTATAAGGACAGGAGAGAACACAGGAGAGGTGAGAACTGATTATCTATCATCACTAGAACACCCTGCTTATCACTGTGTATAGTATAAGGACAGGAGAGAACACAGGAGAGGTGAGAACTGATTATCTATCATCACTAGAACACCCTGCTTATCACTGTGTATAGTATAAGGACAGGAGAGAACACAGGGAGGTGAGAACTGATTATCTATCATCACTAGAACACCCTGCTTATCACTGTGTATAGTATAAGGACAGGAGAGAACACAGGAGAGGTGAGAACTGATTATCTATCATCACTAGAACACCCTGCTTATCACTGTGTATAGTATAAGGACAGCGAGAGGTGAGAACTGATTATCTATCATCACTAGAACACCCTG
>JAKVIS010002329.1:0-23979 GCA_033119425.1 Bufotes viridis | reverse complement strand
TTGTGAGCCGTGGCATTCAAGTGCATACCCAATGATCCTGCAAAATGCTTAAACACAGTGCCAAGGCAAGAATATGCTGAAAAATGAAAATAGCAGTCGATAATTTGGAAAATATATTTATTTAGGAGAATAAAAAATAGAAGGAAATAGCAAGCTGGTGCCAGATTTATTTGAAGTGATCCATCTGTGGACTTTGTATTGGATCATATTAACTATTTGGCTATGTTAAAAGAGTTTTCCAATTTAAAGGCAATGGCAGAGGAGAGACTTTTTTGTAAATGAGTCAAAATTGGTTAAAACGAAAAGAAAAAAAAAATCTTTATTCACCTCACTAATCCCCCAATAATACCATTCCAATGTTAGTTTTGTCCCCAATGCTGTCCACTTCGCACAAGGAAATGGCTGGAAATTCGTGCTCAGCAGTAGAGACTTGCCTCGGCCAGTCATTGGTTGAGTGGGAATTTCCAGTTACTGTAATTACTGTGGGTCAATCTGAAGCTGTGTCAGAACAGCAAAGGGTGAGAGTAATGTTTTTTTTAACCCAATACTTTTTACAAATTCTACACAAGTGTTTCTCTACACAAGTCCTTTAACTTTCTTCTCTAGAGCATAATAGTTATGTAACTCTGTTCCTTTGCTAACACTGCAGTTAGCGTCACCAACTATCATGTTCTATGGTCTCAAGCTCAACTGTATTTTATTATTATAAAAGTTTAGGGCAACTCTTATCTATCTCTCACTCTAGAGAACCAGGCACATCAATGCATCTAACAGACGGCCCTTTACATTCAATGTGCACCAAGAAATGCTTAATTTTCCCTTGCAATATTGCTATAATGTCTTTCCAGTAGGATGCCAGTTTATCATTAGGGGAACCTGTTGTCTAATAAGAGGTTGCCCAAAACCTTTCTTGATCCTATCATTAATCATTCATATCATCAATCACTTTTTTTTAGCTAAAGTCCTTGGCATAGATGCCAGTCAAGGCACAGCTCCTCACCATTAGAGATATCAAGGTAAACATGAAATCCTATCCTAACTTTAGAAAGATAAAGCATGATGAAATCCAACAAAACCCACGGCACTAATGGCTGGATGTGAAGAATACCAAACCAACTCTGGCTGCCCTAATTTACTGACCGAGTAATGCCTGACTGAAGCCTCTGAGTAATGCTTCACACTGAAGCCTCTGATCCCTGTGGGGTGCCAACTACACTGAGACTAATCCAAGAGGTAGCGGTTTGGTGGGTCCCCAGCAGCAAAGGCCAGATCCCTGTATAGGAGTTAGAGTGTGACAACTAGGGGATCCCCAGGATAATGCCTTCAGAATTTATCTAAAGCCAAAGCCATTAGATAGTACAGTGGGTCCACATCCATTTGCCGATACAGCTATACTATCACAAATATAATTCTCCCAATACCAAAAACATGAAAGAATTAGTTACTTTGGGCAATACCTTATTGTTAGATGGGTCCACTTATAATAAGGGTGACCCCCAGTGATCAAATCTAACCTATTGGACAATCCAGCAGCAAGTGATGAATTTCCCTGCAGCGTCAACAAGGTGTAAATGAGGAATTACACAGTGGTTAGTAAAAATCAATGGGCTTCCTAAACTAGGGGCGCTCTGGCTAAAAGATATGGAGTCTGAATGAGGTCTCCCTCATATTAAATGGAGGTGTTCTGAGATTAACAATTTACACCTATCCACAGGATAGGTCATAAGTATCTGATTGGTAGGGGAATAGACTGCTGGCCTGGAATACCTGTTTGAATGGTACAGCATGTGCACTGCCACTTCATTCCCTTTGGGCTGCTGAAGATAGCCAAGTAGAGCACTCAACTCCAGCAGTCCCATAGACTTTGAATAGAGTGGCAGCATACATGCTCAATCGCCACTACAGTCAAATGGGGAAGATGAGACTTATGTTCTCCAGATCATTGGGTTTCCAGTGGTTGAATCCCAATGATTAGACACTTATCACCTATCCTGCTGTAAATGTGTTTATTTTTGGTACAGCCCATTTAAATCAAAATTCTCATGTTGGGTATTTGAAACGTTAGATAAGTAAAATTTTGTTTATTATAATTTTGCACAGAATGCCATTATCCAGGATAAGACACTACAAAGAAATTTTGTAGACAGTTAAGCAAATAAGATCGAACAGATGAAACCGGATTCTCCCACCACAAAACAAGCCATGTGAAATTACACTAATAATTTCACACACGCTCCTGTTCTGCTGAGAGTCTAGCAAAGTCATCAAGCTTTAAGAAAGGAAAAAATGCACGGACACCTGAAGGTAAATTAAATATTTATAAACACAACAACATCTTTGCAGATGGAATTACTGATTTATTAATAATTTCCATAAAAAGCCAGTGGGTGACATCCACATAAGTCATATCTTCTGCTTTCAGGCAAGATTCAGCCCATTAATTTCAGATCCGGATTGGGTGCGTCTCTCATTTGCTAACTGTAAATTGGCAGAACCTGTCATTTAAATTAAAGGGGACTGAGCATCCGAAATGCAAAACTTATTTAGATCTTGGTAGGACGTAGTCATCAAAGCTCCTGGTGTCTCCTGAGATTTACGGTAGTAAATGGTTAGCAAAAAAACAAAGCTAGGTTCTGGAAAGATTTGCTGAATGTGTAGGGGCTGCCCATGGATAGAGTTAAAGAGGAATTTTACCTCAATTTACATATATTTTGACATATTCCCAAAATAAGTAGCCGTTGTAGAGAACTGAAGAGTTCTTTTTATACAGAAGAGGTCTTCTCTCACCAGAAACCTATCCATCTATCCACCTGTCTATCTTCCTATCTCTATCTATCCTTCTCATATCTACAGTATCTCATTTTTCTTTGTCTCTCTTTGTATGTATTCATATATGTGTTATCTATCTATTTATCTATCTATCTATCTACTGCTCTACCTGTCTTGATCTTTCTTTCCGCAATATCTATCTCGGATCTTTTTACATGAAAATTCATAATAAAATTATTAAGTTTATTTCCTATTGATGAGATCTCCTCGAATCAGAAAATGTGGCAAAGATTTTTGATATATCTGTCCTCATATGTAACTATCCATCTACCTCAATGGCGTAACAAGAACTGAATGGGCCCCACAGCAACCCTGTTCTCCCGTGGAACCCTCACACCTGCGGTTAGTCAAGATAGCTCTCTCAGACCAGGCCCAGCAGCCACTCCGTCCATTTCCTACATGAATATAAAGTATGTTATGTCACTGTATATACAGTATATTACTAGATATAATGTCATTGTTTAACAAGGTTGAGGGAGCCCTGACAGTAAAATCTTTTAGTGCTCTTCCACGACGGGCCCCTTCTGAGTTCAGCCCCTGTAGCAGCTGCTTCCCCAGCTTCCACTATAACTACGTTCCTGATTAGTGTTGAGCGCGAATATTCGAAAAGCGAATTTTTTTAGCGAATATCGGCACTTCGCTAATTCGCGAATATTTCGAATATAGCGCTATAAATTCGCTATTTCGAATATTCGTTTTTTTTTTTTTTTTTTTTAGTTATATTTTTTTCTTTCCTACTTCCCAAAAGTAGTTCTTACCTGTCCTGAGGATTCCTGGCTTCCTGGCTGCTCTAGTCAGTGCCCGTTGCCGCTTCTGCCGACTTCCGTGCTCATGTGGAGCGTCCCCATCCATGGGAGAATCTCCATATACTAAAATGTACTGTCGGATTTGAGGAATTACGTTAAAATCGCAATGCGATTAATTCAAGTTATATTAATCGCATTGCGATTACAACTTAGCACTGCTATCTTACATAGGCTAGAATTAACGAATATGGAGTATAGCTATGCACTAGCAGTGCTAAGTTGAAATCGCAATGCGAATACTTTAAGTTAAATTAATCGCATTGCGATTCTAACTTAGCACTGCTATCTTACATAGGCTAGAATTAACGAATATGGAGTATAGCTAATGCTATGCACTAGCAGTGCTAAGTTGAAATCGCAATGCGAATATTTTAAGTTAAATTAATCGCATTGCGATTTCAACTTAGCACTGCTGCTATATTCCATATTCGTTAACTTCGTTAATTCTAGCAAGCTGACCCATTATAAACCCAGCTCGAAGTTGAAATCGCAATGCGATTAATATAACTTGAATTAATCGCATTGCGATTTCAACGTAATTCCTCAAATCCGACAGTACATTTTAGTATATGGAGACATTCCCATGGTGATGGGGACGCTCCATGAGCACAGAAGTTATGGTTGGCTTGGTAGAATTAGCGAATAGCGAATATGACGAATGTATTCGTCATATTCCTCAAAGCGAAGATAACGAAGTATTCTACATCTTCGTTTTAGCTACCTATTCGTCTCGTCATCGTCAACTTCGCTATTCGCTAATTCTAGCAATCAAATAGGAAGGTTGACTTACCAGCCAGCTGTGTTAAATTAGCTATGCGATTTTTTTTTTTTTAATACAATAATTATATTACTTGATAAAATTATTATAAGTATTCTATTTATTAAAAAAAAAAAAAAAAAAAAAAATCGCATAGCGAATTTAACACAGCTGTCTCTATAGTCAACCTTCCTATTTGATGATTGCTAGAATTAGCGAAGTTGACGAATAGGTAGCTAAAACGAAGATGTAGAATACTTCGTTATCTTCGTTTTGAGGAATAGACGAATACATTCGTCATATTCGTCATCCTCGCTAATTCTAGATATGAAACCAATAGGAAAGTAGCCTTAAGTACAAATCGCAATATGCGATTATTTAAATCGCATGTTAATCGCGATAACTAGAAAAAATGACGAATATTCGATTTCGACGAATATGAAACGAATATTCATTCGAATATTCGCGAATTTCGTCGAAATCGAATATGGCACCTGCCGCTCATCACTATTCCTGATATACCTAATCCTGTGTCCAGCTATCTTCTCCATATCTATCTATCTATCTATCTATCTATCTATCTATCTATCTACTGTATCTATCTATCTATCTATCTATCTAACAATCTATCTATCCAATATCTATCTATCTATATATCTATCTATATATATATATATATCTTATTGATTTACATCAGAATTCATAGTAATAGACAACTAAACCAAGATTACACCTTGTAATAAAACAGAAATTGGCCTAAGACTCACAATATCATGCAGTTATTCCATTGCAATTACATTATCATACTTATATGTATCCGATTGCATTAGAATGAAAACGGTGATTTTAGTTCATTGATAATCTGGCTAATAGTCAGTTCCAAATTAAGTTTGGCAGGTCCATGATCATTAAAACCTGAATTGGTTCCTAAGCTCTGATAAAGTTAGGGCTAATAGCTTTTTGGACTAGGCAATATCATACAAATGCTACCTGAGACAAAGCCGAGATCTGTTTTCCTTAATTGATTCAGCAAATGCACATTTGCATTCCATGTAAATAGCAAAATTATACAGAAGGATTTAGTAAGAGATTTGTACATTTTAAATGCACTGAACGGACTTTCTACCCTAGATACTGAAATTATGTAACCCCCAACATTGATGATTTGGGCAATGGGAAACCACAAAGTGTTCCATATCTCACAATATTTGTAGTGTATATACTGTAGATATAATGTAGAAAAGATAAGGTCCATCTCATGGTACTGGCTCACAATATCACCCTCCCACCTACATCCCTGTATGGCTCTTAAGAAGAGAATGTCTGCCTTCAATGAACATTTTGTAATCTAACATTTTTTATATATCTTTGATGCAGTCAAATCTAATAAGATTCTGTCTACTTGCAGACACCAATAGGGGGAGTTAGGAGTTATAGCATACAGTTCCCAGTGATCAGTATGCAGTAAACTCCTAAACTCATCCAAGTGGTGGCTGTAGGCATTCAGAATTATATAATTTACCACTGTGGATATTCATATTTGGATGGTCAAATTTAGCTGGCTAAAAAATTTAGACCAATGATAAATCAGACAGGCCTCCTGGCCTGTCCCCTTCTTCGCCCACGCCAATCCTCCTGTTTTAGACCTTGCGTGAGCAGATTGCGGCGCAAAAAACCTTTGCAGGGCAATCTGTGGCAGAAATATGCCAAAAATAGGCCAGTGTAAATATTACAAGATTTTTTTGGGTTCAAATATAAATATTAACATGGAAAATTAAATCCCCAAAAATTCTTTAAAAATATGTACACAGTAGGTCATTTTCTAAAGATTCATTCCTTTTAACTCTTTCCTTCCAGTCAAAAAAGTCCATTGTAGATCAGTTGTTAAGCAAATCTACATTTACTTTAAATATACACTTTTTTGCTGTTATTGTGAATGCCGGCAGCTCGCCAGTATAATCATGAGGATAACGACTTTTCTCCTTTTGTGTTCAGCTTCTATAGTACAAGGTTTAAACATTATGTAACAGCACATAAGGCAAGTGCACGATTGGTAAAAGATGTCAATACCTTTTTCAGCTCCATGAAAATGATGTGTTTGCATAGGAATAGTATCATGTGTTGAACAGCAGAAAATTATAGAGCAAGCCACAAGCAAGGTAAACGGAGAGTACAAAGAGACGAGAGCAACAATAATACATAAATGGATTCTTCATTTGAAAAACAGACAATGAGGATGGCAGACTATAGACTATATAATTCACAATATAGATGTGCACAGGTTTAAGCAGATCTTTGCTAAAAAAAAAAAAAATCCTATATCAGACAGTTAGGCAGCCATTGTCAGTGGTTATGGAGCTATAGTTTGGTCAAAGGGTCGCAAAGAATCGGAATGAGTTATGCATACTTTCTGCTTCCGCTTGATTCTCTGTGACTCCTCCTTTGACATTGTACACGGTATTCAATGCAAAACATAAATAGGGGGTTGAAGCCAAGTGCTCCCCTTCTTACAAGAAAACACATATAATTTGCATAAAGCATTGTTGCTATGGGTTAACCTTTGACTTGTTACCGTTTCCTGCAATTTAGTGTGCCATGTTACACGAGATCATGTTGATACTCATTGTTCGATATGTGTCACATGTGTGCTTTGTGGGTCTACTATTGCAAAATGATAGCTATGGTACCACAAGAGAAGATACACTAGAGAGGGTGAAACACCCTGTGTGCCCAGGCTCTAGACTTAGCTGCATAATGGTTGGAATATTGAAAATAGTCTTCAATCACATATAGACACTCTGAGGGAGCCATATACCTTGGGCCGGATGCAAAAGACATTGTAGATAGGTTAAACTGTAGGACAAAAAGGTATGGGCTGTAATAAATGCATTGTATTGAAATTGAGAGTGTTGTATACAACACTGAGCTTATGTGGACATCTATTGTCTATTTGTATTATGATTGTTGGAAAATAGACTGCTAGATGCATTAACTCCTTTTGAGTCAGTTTATAGAGTTGTTATGTACTAAGATCATATGGGAAAAGGGATAAATAGCAGTGCTTTACAGACCTCATGGTCAGTAGTAAATAGGAGATTAAAGAGTGAGCTGGGGAGCTGATGTTTGTAACAAAGCCAGCAATAATACTTGACATAGCTACATAGTGGAAGTGATTGGTGGACTAGCTAGGTCTTCTGAGGCCAAATAACACAAAGCAGTTAATGCTGGGTTTGAGGAGTAGAACAACTCCAGCTAGCCTGTCAATACTGGAAGCTGTCAAGGTCTGAATAGCAGTCAGGCCTGTATCCAAGACCAGCCAGCCTGCAGTCTCTAACCAACATTGTGTAAGAGACTGTGTGTCATGAAGTCATGAAGAATGGCAAACCATGACTGAGAAGAGTTTGCGCAATGGTTGTAACATGCGCGAGTGCTTGTTAGAGACAGTGCAGATTGTGCGGTATTGCACCACATGGAGAGAAGGTTGTGGTTATAGCAACTTAATTCAACCATCAAGACTTTTATTTGTAAAAAAGAAATACAATGTTTCTTGGATATCCTAGACTGAGTCATAGCTTTAACTCAATGGGGGGAAAAATGATGTTCACTTCCCTAGCCGAAATATTCTGAGTAGCTTGTTGGTGTTCGTGTTGCATTCAGTAACGGCTCTATTTGTCCTTGATCTTAGAGGAAATATATATATATATATATATATATATGAGCTTGAGAAAGGCTCTATAGCTGAGCCGAAACGTCGCATTGTATTTACCACATGGGTGAATACATTTCTACACGGTTTGTACTTTGGAGTGCTGTCCTTTTTTCCTTTATATATATATATATATATATCGCACAGATGATCAGGCGATATAAACGTACCGCCGATTACCCGATAAACAAGTGAAAAGCTCGATCATCAGTAATCCGATTTGGTGTGCATTCAAAAATTATTGTTTACAGGCAGCAGATCATGCTATGTAAACACGATCTCCTGCCGGCAAACAACGAGTCAATATAGGGAAGAGTGATGTCATTAACCATCAATCCTCCCCATACATGTAAATGCAATGGTCTCCTCCACCAACGGGCAAAAGATTAACGGGAAGGAACATGTCCTTCCTAACTAACTGCTGTAATATCATCCTGTGTAAAGGGACCTTTATACTTTGAATTCATTAAAGGGGTTTTCCAAGACTTTAATATTGATCACCTATCCTTAATCTAGCTCATTAATATCAGATTGGCATGGGTCTGAACTCTAAAATCCTTGCCAATCAACAATTTGCATTAGCCATATTGTATCAGAATCAGGTACAGCTCTGTACACTGTTAAGTGGCTGCATCTGGTTACTGCAGTTCTCTCACATTCATTTCAATGGACATAAAACATTTGTAAAGCATACAAATAACTGCTCTCAAACCTCCAGCAACAGAGCCCTCTAGTGACTCTGGAAAATAACTCAACACATAACAAGTCAAACAATGTGTACTTGTAGCTTTATAGTAAAGACACCTTCTGGAAACTATAGGAATAAATTCAAGTCTTAGACTCGGGTAACAAAGGTATTTTAGTCATGCGACTTTGTGAAACTGCTATAGAAAAACAATGTGTCACAGTTCCCGAAGTTGCTGAAGTTGAACTCTATTCATTTAAATGGGAGACACATGTAACTTTCACGTAACAGAAATGTGTAATCATAAAAGTGTCATAAAAAAGTTGTGCTAAAGTCGCACGTGTGATTGCAACACACAATTGAGAATCTGTACAATTTTTGTTGAAATCCTGAGGCCGGAATACTACATTGAATCGCTATCTAGTTGTGAAAGAGTTAATTTAGACAAACTGTGTGTCTTTTTTTACTAGTACAGTATCCCAGTTCACTAGTAATATGTGTGCATTAAATAAACATGTAGTCTGAGCCCTGAAGGAATATTGCTATTAGATCCTCTCTAAAGTAGTGAGGACCTAATACTAGAAATCCTACAGACCAGAGCTTTGCAGTTTAGCTTCTACATATGGAAGATTTGCCTGCACTCACATGCTACATCTCCTATTATTTCACAGGAACAATAGGGCCTAAGTACGAATAGCGCACATTTATCTCAAGGCTTTCTGAGGGCTTACAGACACAGCTAACATGGTTCAAACTTAGACAGTACTTGCCCATCAGCCACAGATGCATAAAAGCTGATACAGCATGGACAATATTTGCTGATCTGTGTCAAACACAGGAGAATATATTGAAGAGAATAGGGTAGATTTACATAGTCTATCCATGGTGTGAACTTAGACTAGTGGTCTAGACCTGCACCAGATTTATCACAGGGGCTCAGGCAGGATGATAGGTTTCGTGCAGGGACAGACACTTTTCTCTGACTCTACATCAGCCATTAGGCTTACTTTGAGACAGAATTTTACGCCAGAATTGTGGTGCAATCTTGGTACATAACGTCACCTCTTAGGCTCAACCTCTTTTTACATGGAGTCCACCCAATTCTCTTAAGACCCATCTCCTTTCGAACAATTTTGAAAAAGTTGTAGAAAGCCTAGTTGCACAATCTATAAAATCCAATAAGTAATGGTTCATTTTTTGCAACCCTTTCATTTAAAGGGATTTTGTGGGATTATTAGCTTGATGGACAATCCTTAGGATAGGTCATCAATAGTAATGAGCAAAGTTTACAAATGTTCCATTCGACGGCTTCGCCAAATTCCACAATGTATTTTGCTTTGTAAGCCGCGGACGTAATGATGGGGAATGACGATTGCGCCGTCCCCCATGAGTGAACCCCTCAGATGCCGCGTTCATCACTGATCGCGGCATCTGAGAATAATAATGAGGGCTTTCAGGGGTTAAACTGTTGGGGGAAAAAATCAACGTATCCATTTGAGAGCAAAGAAGCTGCTGCAGCCATCTTGATTGAAGATCCTGTGTGGATGCTCAATCAAAGTGGCTGCGGCGGCCTCTTCGAGCTCAAATGAGGTGAGCATGACATTTTTTTTTACTGCCATTTCAGGGAAAATTGATTCTTTACCACAAAGCACAAGTAAATTCGGCTTCGTTACGAATCAAAGTTTCCCTGAAATTTGTATCGAACCCCACCTCAGATCTTTCGATACGCTCAACCCTAGTCATTAATGTGAATTCAACTCCCGACAGCCCTGCTGATCAGCTGTTTGACGAAGCTGTGGCGCTTACCGGAGCTCCAGTGAGCATAGTGGCCTCCTTGCAACTTATCAAGCACCTCCAATGGATAAAGGCTATAGCATGGTATTGCAGCTTAGTCCCATTCACTTGATTGGGATTGAGCTGCACCTAGGCCATGTGACTTTTAAACTTGACATCACATGGCTAGGAAGAGGCCTAAGCACTCAGTTGACCGTTGCAGTCTCTTCGCACAGCTGCTCAGTGGTGTTCCCAGAAGTCGGACCTCACTGATGAAATATTCATAACCTATCCTGAGGATAGGCTATCAATATTAAAATCCCAGAAAACCCCTTTAAAGATTGAATAAAGCAGCAGCATTCGTTATCTTGTCTAAATCTTTACTTGAACTTTTCTGAAAAATGCAGTTATTAGTCCAAAAGTATTGAAATAAGAAATGCATCACTGGATTTTGATGAGGCAAGTCAAAGGGAAAATAAATTTTTTTCATATGAAAAGTCTATCCGGTGATTTTTATTCATGATGTTGGCCAAAAAATTATCCGCATTTTAAGGCATTGTAAACCCTTAAAATATCAAAATCACTACCGACATTAAATTTAATGATATTATGAAGCATTTGCTGCATTATACATTAGCGTGACATATTTAGTGAAAACATTTTAAAAATTGAAACCCACACCTGATTAAACATAGATAAAGGTCACTTCTACCCTATATTATAGCACAGGCGGACAAAATAATGGGTGAAATTGGAGGACATCAAATGCGGGAATGGTATTGCATATTTTTCTTCTATAAAAGTAAAATGTACATTAACAGGGCAATTTTCAAATGTGTCCCATTGAAATTGTAATGACCACATTTCCCATGTATAGCAAATAGATTTTGCTGTAGCTGAATTATAACTGTTCATGCCTATAATGATTCCCGAATCGTTGTAATACATACACATCTTTATATTCATCTCTCTGAGTCAGAATCAATTGGGACGATGACTACCCTATAGGCATTATGCTTCTTAAAGGGGTATTTCAAAAATGTTCAAAAATGTCTAACAACAATTTAATTTGTCACATGTATCCCATGCCCCCCATGCACTCCATGATATTGTCTTCTTGGCGATCCAGCATCATAACGTGTTGCCTATCACTGGCTATCATGGTTCCATGACAGGTGGTCACCACTATGGACAACATAGTTCTTAAGATGTTCAACAGGGAAGAAAATGGGCCATGACAGTAAATGGTGATGAAACAGTTCAGACTTTATGTGATAAGATAACTTGTAGGCCTGTATAGACTTTATTTAAAGTCATGAAAAATTCCTTTAACAGTGTGACAAGTGAATCTTTGAGATTTGCATGCCCAGTACGAGCACCACTTCAAGGGCATTCACCACCAGAGGCCATAGAAACACGGTCAGAATGAAAATGTATGTAGACACTAAAGCTAGAATTAAGGAAAAACATGTCCATCATTAACAGATATGGATGAAGGAGAGGAGTAGAAGTGAGAAAAGAAATCTAGGTAGGTTGTGTAACTGGGTGAGCTCAGAGAGTCCTCCACTGCCTCCAAAATGACTGCTTATGACTTCCTGTTCTTACATACTGTTCTAAGAGCAGCTCTGGAGCACAAACTTCTGCTAAGAGAAAACAAACATTCATGAGCACATGTACTGTAGTAAGGTTTATATTGTGGGTGTAAATGTTAAATATTTTTTATCTTTAGTAGCATGACTATAATAAGAGGGGATGAGAAGATAGTGCACAATTGTGGAGTCTTGGCCATGTGATAAGACAATAAATGCCAATGGTAATGTAATTTCGTGTAGCTTAAGCCTAGAAGATATAACTCTTTTCATGTAAAAAGTACATATTGTCAAAATAGCCAATGTTCTGTATAATTTACCGCTGCGTATGGAGTAAATCCTTGGAACAAATTAAGAATTTTGCAGCAATAAAAAAGTTATGAAGTCTCAAACTTAAACCTAAATTGCTTCAGCAACTCAAATTCTCTAGTTACTGTAATTGCAATAGATTAAGCGTCTCTGTGTTTTACAACTCTACATTGCAATGTATATTATACAGACGTTCATTTTAGGGATCTATGATCATCTTGTTAGTATTGCAGTAAGTCACACAAGATTGGAATATGAGATAAGACAGCTTGCCGACCTGAGTCATTTCATAGATGCATGGTATTATAGACACGTAACATAATGGAACTGGGATCTATCAATGCAACCAGTGCAAGAATTATTGGGTTGTATGAGTATATTATTGGGGGGAGGGGGTAATCAGTACACCTACGATCTATTAGCCAGATCGCTAAGCTGCTACAAAGAGACCCTCACTCTGGAGAAAGCAGTACAGTATATCTAAGCATTAATCATGGACAGACCATTCATTTTTTTGGACATCTTGTAATATGTCATTTACCCTCTGGTGGAGCTGCAGAGTTAAAAACTCAGCAAAATCGGATTTACCAAAATGGACAATTCTTTAATATAATAAAAACTATGGAAAATATCCCAGAGGATGATGTGTGTTTCCAAGAACAGAGTCCTTTGATTAACAGACATTCCTCTTCCATTTCTTGGAAAAACATAAACTGTGTCAAGAAGACTGCAGCAAGCTGATGGGAGTAGTGTTCTTTTTCATATAGACTTGGATATAGAATGAAGGGCTCAGAAAATGGGATAGCAGAGTAGAAGGTTGTCTAAGACACAATTGAGGAGGGGGTGCAATTTATGGATTTAATAAAAGATGGATTAATGAGGAAAGATTCAAAAGAGGACAACTGGATTATCTATCAAAACTTCAGAGACCAAGAGAGGTGTGGAACATTATTAAAACTCCCACTCTGAGTACCAATAGAATCTGTGCCATGCCCTATGGAAGGGACCCAAAAATGGTGGCATTGGTAATTTTTTCCATCAAAAGGACTGAAGGACTTGATACTTATTCAACCTCCCTTCGCCTATCCCTTGTAGAAAAGCAAGGTGGTGATCCTTTAGAAGGGTCACTCAACCAAGACTAATCTCAAAGGGAGAGAGCATTGTTTTGTAGGGCTAAATTCTGACTTGACAGCTGGGTCCATGAATTAGAGCAGGAGACAACCCTATCTGGAAATTACATTAAAACACTATCTGCTAAAGCAGTTTATCACTCTTTATTCCTGAAGGAACGTAGTGGCACACTGTGATGAGTGAGGAGTGTTGAGAGACATGTGGATAATGTCCCATTATGCTACCATTCATGGCTGGACTATCTCTTTGGAGCTAGAGGGAGGTCAAGAGTAGTGTTGAATGAACCCAAACTGTAAAGTTCGTGTCCGTACTGAACTTTGCAAGTTCAGGTACCCAGACCTGAACCTGAACTTTTCAGGAAAAGTTTGGGTTCGAGTTCGCTGTTTAGGCATTTAACAAAGCTTGTTGAAAGGCTGCAAGGCAGCCAATCAAAAAGCTTATAAGCTGTGGGCCATTAGAAGCCATCACAGCCATGCCTACTAATGGTATGGCTGTGATTGGCCCATGCATCATGTGACCCAGCCGTAATAAAAGCTGGATCACCTGTAGCACTGCCCATCAGCTCTGAGTATTGCAGGGACAGGAAGCAGGCAGCTGAAGTGAGGGAAAGTGTTCGGAATCTAATCTGGCTATTTATACTGTGGTGACCTATAGTGATTTTTTTGTGGGTGCAATAAACCATCTTGGCACCCCTGACACATGAATGTAATAGTTAATATAGCTGTTAATTCTGTGGGTGACCTATAGCGATTTTTGTGTGGGTGCAATGCACCATCTTTGTACCCCTGACACAAAGTTGCCCACATTCTAACCAGTGCTGATTACTGGGTGTCCACCCTGCTGGATCCCTGCTACAAGGACAATGTGCCATCCTTAATTCCATCACTGGAGCATGATCGGAAGATGAGCGAGTACAAGCCCACCGCCAGCATCTCAGAACGGAGGGTTAGCATGGCTGAAATGTGGAAAAGCTTTGTCAAAACTCCTCAACAACCAGCACCACCAGCTGATACGGAACGTCTTAGCAGGAGGCAGCATTTCAACAACATGGTGGAACAGTACGTGTGCACACGCCTACACGTACTGACTGATGGGTCTGCCCCATTCATATTCCGAGTCTCCAAATTGGGCACATGGCCTGAGCTTGCCCTTTATGGCTTGGAGATGCTGGCCAGCCCTGCGGCCAGTGTATTATCCGAACGTGCGTTTAGCACTACAGGGGGGCGTTATCACAGACAACGTGGACAAGCTCACGTTCATTAAAATAAACCAAGCATAGATCCCACAGGACTTGTCCATACTTTGTGCTGAGTATGACAAATATATCGGCAGCACCCAGCCATTGTTATTCTCCAGCGCACTTCTCTTTGCGTTCTCTTTTCTAGTTCCCAATGTTCTGGGCCTTCCCAAATTTATAAAATAAATAAATAAATAGGAAAAGGAAATAAAAAGGAAAAAAAAAACTGTGTTGGCTACCGCCTCTTCCTCCACCGCTGCTTCCACCTATACTGCCACGTCAAGATTATTATGTTTTAATTTTTTTTATATTTTCTGTTATTTTATGTCATTTCCCTATCCACATTTATTTGCAGCGCAATTGTCCTGCTCTTATCCCCATTTTGCTTCCTTTTGCAGCCATTTTAGTGCACCAAAGTTCGGGTGCCCATTCACTTCAATGGGTTTGGGGTTTTAGTTCGGATCCCAAACCCGAACTTTGAAGTTCAGCTGAATCCGGCGAACCCGAACATCCAGGATTCCGCTCAACCCTAGTCAAGAGGTTCTTCTGGTCATATGAGGGAAACATGACATGTGATGTTAGGGACCTAGGATCTCCAGGTTAGGCCTCCAGTCTTATGCTCTAGTCCTATGACACATATTGTTCTGTTAGCGCACTGACTATACACATTCAGATGACTCAGGACAGGAAAATGCTGCTTATTATTGCTGCACTTCTTTGAGAAATCTATTTTTTCTCCTTCACTTCTAATCTTCAGAGGTACAATCCTTGTTTACTGTTCCATTCCTCCAAGATAAGAAGCAGAGGTGAGAGAAACTTTGATTAAATCTCATACATGAAAACTGACCAAGATAAGATGCTAGTGAGTGTCGGCTTTTTATATTTAGGAATGATTGACAGCTTAATATGATCAGGATAAAAAATAAAAGAAATCAGAACAAAGATGTGCAAGAGATGAAGTAAAACAAACCTACAGAAACACAGATGGGGCAGAGCTGAGTTTGTCAATCAGCTCGACTTACTGACAAGTCATGTCATGTCATTTTACATAGAACTTCGGGTGAATCTACTGCATTATCAGTGCATTATAGTCCAGATCCAGACAAAAGTGCAATCTTGTCAGTGCTCTTGAAGCATTCTGTGCTGTAACTGTGGGCAACGTAAATCTGCAGCACAATGATGTGTCATATGTAGAGATGAGTGAAGTGTACAAAAATACAATTTGGCTGCTTCTCCGAATTTCAAAACATTATTACTTAGCTACAAAGCGCACATGATGAAAAATCAGGGCTTTCAGGGGTTAATCAGTTAAAAAAATAGTACTCACCTTATCCATTTGAGTGTGAAGAGGCCCGCCACGACCATCTTGTTTGAAAATCCCACCTGAAATCTTGCTCTGTCCATGATGACGTCATCACAGTGGCTGGCGTGGTGATGTCATACATCACCACGCATAAGGTATAGTGTGGGATCTTTAATAAAGATAGCCGCCGCGGCCTCTTCGCGCTCAAATGAATGAGGCGAGTATGAATTTTTTGTTACCGCCATTTGAGGGAGAATTGATTTGTTACCACAAAGTATGAGGAAATTCAGCTTCGCGGCAAATCGAATTTTCACCTTCGATTCACTCAATCCTTGACATATGTGACATGGCGATGTGCCATACTGATGTCACGTCAAGTATCGACTGCTGTGGTTACATGTACTATATGTGTATAGCCATGATGGAATCCACAGGGCTGATGGCAGAGGAACTCCAGGGAATTTCATGAGTAAGTATATTACAGTTTGCTATTTTTGGCCATTTGGAACAGGTCGGGTCCTATTACTATGTGTTCTCTCTCAGAGTTATCAGGACGCAGGACACTGTGAAGGGTTAACTGACAATTTAACTCTGCCACGTGAATACCCACTCAACACTCTTTTGAGTCAACGGCGAAAAGAGATGCGGGGATTTTATTTTCTGACTCCACAATGTTAATTGAATTTCAAGTAGATATATTGCATTATCTGGAAATGGAATTTAAAATAGACGAACTAAAAAAAAAATAAACTAAAAAAGAAATCAAATACAATGTAAATTGAAACTGTGGGTGTTAGGGTGAAAAATGGGCTGGCTGTTTTTCGTTTACCGAATGACAGATCCTCCATGGTGTGGTATTGAGCAGTGGTGGAGGATGCGGGTAACAGATTGCTGTAGTTCAAGCTTGTCAGGATGAACGTCTGGGAAGTGTGATAGAAGGAGCTCTTTGAGGGTTCTTATGCAGGAATAACAGTGATGAAGAAGACAGTTATGCATAGAAATATACAGGTAATACAGCGCCGCTTTGACTATGAGCGTGTCTTTGACGCTGGATTTAACACCCATAGCATTCAGAAGGATCTGACCTTTACTGTTCAATGAATATTTAAGTTGGGGGAATCTATATAGTGTCCTACATGAAAATGTATGAAAAAAGTTTCAGAAAAAGAATTGTTTAAAGGAGTATTATACAGGAAAAGAATCCAGATTTTTTTATTCCCCAAATAGAGTTATAGAAAAAAAAAAGAAAAAGAATACTTTGTCTTTTTAACTTTTTATTATATATTTTTTTTATTATATCTGTAAGTAAGAGATCTTTATGCTTGAAGAAAATGTTTGCCCCTGACCCACCTAAAAGAACAATTGGTTTTAGGATGGGAGGAAAAGAGCCCAAGAGGCCCCAACCAGACAGTAAAATGAGGAACGGGAATCCTGCATGACCTGCTGGTAAAAAGTGTTGAAAGTGCTTTCTATTGAATATGCATTTTGGACATATCTGTTCTATAGTCTATGTATTGTAATCTGAACATTTACCGGGTTAAGTTGCACTGTAGTTGTGGACATTTTTTATGTGTTTTTGGGCGCTTAAAAGACATTTTGGTGCACTTGAATTCAATCCTCATCTCCAGAAAGCATGCAGTGTAAAAAGCCCCTGTAAGAAGGATCATACTGATTAAAACAGGCACACTGGCAGATAGGGTTGATCCTGCTGATACCTGTCTTGTGAAAATCGGTTGCAGCATTCCCGAGAAAAATGACTTTCATTCATTATGCATATATGTGGTTCATTGCACTAAGGGGTGGAGCCTAGTCCTTCTGTTCACCTCAGCTCCTCAGTGCTGGCCACACCCTCCAGTGCCACAAAGGTCCCATTGGTATGAAGAATAAAAATGAACGTCGCAACCAATTTTCACAAAATGGGTATTATTTTAGTCTGTCTGACAGGGGCATAGCTATATTCTAATGGGCCCTGGTGTAAAAGTTCAGCTTGGGCCCCTTCCCTCTGTAGTTTGTGGCCAGAGGCAGGGGTGCACATAGCCTTCATGCAGCCTGAGGCAAAAATTGAAATGCCCCCAACCCCCTCTCCCCTCCCCATGCCAAATTCTTGACCTAACCCCCTCCCTCCAGCCAGAGGTGTAACTTGACAAGCATGCACTTTCTATAATACCGATGTCTTCTTATGGGGCACAAGGGTCTTTGGGCCCACCTCAGGCCCCTGGGCCCAGTAACCACTGCTACCTCTGCACCCCCTATAGCTACGCCCCTGCTGCCTGATTAACCCTACCAGGCAGTATTCCTGGTATAAAAGGGTGAATCCTACTGAGAGGAAAAAAAAATCACCTTGATCATGACCAGAGTGCTAGCAATTCTAGTCATGACATATATAGTATATAGACAAGTTTTGTTTTCAGGCATTTCCTATGAATTACGTTAGAATGGCAGCCAAGATCTGCAATCAGTTAAATGAATAGTTTCAGTACAGAGATGCTTTCTGCATAAGGAGACTAAGTTTTCGGGGTTGTGTAGAAGTGCATTATGATATGGTGAACACATTGGGGGAGATTTATCAAACTGGTGTAAAGTATAACTGGCTTAGTTGCCCATAGCAACCAATCAGATTCCACCTTTCATTTTGGACAGCTCGTTTGGAAAATGAAAGGTGGAACCTGATTGGTTGCAATGGGTAATTAAGCCAGTTCTACTTTACACCAGTTTGATAATTTACCCCAATTGTTCTTTCTTCAACTTAATCCATGGACCTTGCTTTGTTAAAATGAGCTCACCACTTAAATAGATTATGCACCCAGAGCACAAGTGTCTGTTACTATATTTGTAACTTTTCAAGGCATAAACATATACTTAAAGAGGACCTTTTACGGTTTTGTTTTATTCTAGATAAATACCTTTACTTGCAGGGTACCCCCTACTGATGCTGCCACCCTGCCTGTTTTTTTATAATATAGCTCCTATGCCCCGCTGTGCCCCCCTGCAGTTTTCCCGCTCAGTATGTTAATACTGAGCATCGGTACAGGGAGGAGGAGATGCCAGGGATTCTCAATAGGCGTCTCCTTCTCCCTGGCTGTAGCGTGATCCAATCAAAAAAGCTCACCTTCTCCCTGGCTGTGACGCTCTCCGCTGTGATTAGATTGCGGCACAGCCAGAGAGAAGGAGATGCCCACGAGAAACGCCGGCGTCTCCTCCTCCCTGTACCGATGCGCAGTATTAACATACTGAGCGGGAAAACTACAGAGGGGCACAGTGGAGTGTAGGAGCAATATTTTAAATAAACATTTAGGGTGGCAGCATCGGGGGGGGGGGACCGCGCTAGTAAAGGTATTTATCTAGAATAAAAAAAACTGTGAAAGGACCTCTTCAAAGGGAGTCTATTACCTAATCTGAGCCTTTTAGACCGCTAAGATCAGGTTATAGACTGCTTTGCCCTCATTGCAATGGTACCTTTATTTGTTCTGTCCCTTGCCGAGATCTTCAAGAAAAGACCTTTTAAACTTATGCTAATGAGGTTCAGCAAATGCCCAGGGGCGGCGTTACTGCAGCAAGTGCCCAGGCCCCTCTGCAATGTGCCTAGAAAACCACACCTCTTTCACCCCTCTGGCCCGCCCTTGTTTCCTATTATTACATCCTCCATCCAAGATGTCACGCCTGTGCTGCTCCACCTGCGCACTGCTGTGCCCATTATGGCAGAGGAACAGGTAGTGGGACTGAGCATGATCCGGCGGCACAGGCGCAAGCTTTTGGATGGAGAGGAGGAGGTAATAATAGGAAACAAGGGCAGGCCTAAGGGGTGAAAGAGGTGGGATTTTCTGAGCATATCGCCGAGGGGCCTGGGCACTTGCTGCAGTAACGCCGCCCCTGGACACTTGCCGACCCTCATTAGAATAAGTTTAAAAAAAAAAAATTTTTAATCTCGGCAAGAGACAGAACAAATATAGGCACCATTGTAATGAGTACAAAGGAGACTATAACCTGATCTGAGCGGTCTAATAGGCTCAGATTAGGTGACAGACTCCCTTTAATGCATGTCCAAGACTAGTTTAACACTCTCAGCAAGAGGGCCAGCAGGCTGTCCCGTGTGGCAATGCCAGATCCAAAGAGCTCCAGCAGGTTGCCCTCTACCTGAACAACCTGCCGGATCTCTTTTCGGCAGTGTTAAACTAGCCTAATTATGAATATGAAAGTATCCTTTTTCAGGCTCTGGGGTCCTTTATACGCTATGGAAATCCTATTTCTGAAATAATGATTACAGGGTGTAGCTATAGGTGGAGAAGTCCTAGAATAGAAGCAAATGTAGTATGCAAAAAAGATAAACAGAAAGAATTCATTGGGTGGGAGAATGTTTTCCATTACAGAATATGCCATCATTTTATGATTAATGGTGGTCCGACCTCTGGCCTATCAGTACAAAGGGTGAGATCAGGGGCAAATTAATGACAAAATCTGCAAGTTACACATGCGGAATTTGGTGTGGAAATGTCAGCACATTTACACAGTACACAGTATTGTAAGCTATTCATCAACGTTCCTCTGGGTTCCTGGGAAAATATATATGAAAACTAGCACATCTTACATCTGCCAACATCAGATAGGCTTAAGCAAGCTAATTTGGATATCGTTCCCAGAGAGGCATTGCCTGGCCACACATGTAACTCAAATATTAGGCGCTCTCCAGCATATATATTGCCAAGAAACCCAGAATAGCATCTACCTCTCTCCTCATTTTCCCAAAATGAATCACACAAAAAATTTGAAACCCAGTAGTAGGAATCGATTCGCTCATCCTTAGCGAGATATAATCACTTTACAAAATGGGAATACCCCTTTAAGCTTTTCAAGCAAACAAATTTGTAAAACCAATACCCCCCACCCCCACCCCTCAGTGAATCTTTTGGATTTCTTTTTTTTTTTTTCTTAATATTCCTTAAAATTTATTATTCTACCCAAGCACGCTAAATTGTGGATTTCTAGCCCACCAGAAAAAAAGCCTAACAAAATCATGGGATAAAATGCTTATGATAACCAAAGACAGTAGAAAACGAGAGAGTGAGAGAGTGAGAATGCCAGTTGTCTTTTTGCTGCCAATTTCCAACTTCCAAATATTTGGTTTCAATTAAGTATCTAGAAAGGTCGTCAAAAAGACGACTCAGATCTTTTCATTGCTTCAAATGAAGCTGCGAGCATGTGCTGTTTATTCTCAGGAGCTTATGTAATAAATATGTTTGCCGTCTAAACAAATCTTCAGTATTACACGCGCGCACAAAAGCCAGTCTATCAAGCGTCAGATTAAGAAGCAGCCATTGTTTTTTTTATATTGTGCGAGCTATACCGGGTTTTATCTGTATAGTACAAAAGATAGAAGACTGCAAAAAAAATCCTACTCTACCAGCTGTCCCCAGCATCTGCTATAGCCACAAAATGCAATTATATTACTCCCAAACGAGAGGTAAAAATATCTTGTTTCCAATAGTTTTAGTTTTAAGACTCCCAGTTAATGTCCTTTGGGTATTTCAGTGGTGCCAAATCTCCACGTCTTCTACGCTTCATTATGGTTATGTGAATGTCATATTAATGACTTCCAACCAATAGGTTTACACTGCAAATAAATTGCCCCATAATCCTTTGCATTCGGCGCACAACAAACAAAAGTGTGTTTACAATAAACTAAGTAGCGGCCTCAGTTAAATGGTTGCATCATGACAGGATGCGAGGCAGGGAGATAGCGATTCCTGTCATCCCCAACACTGCTTCATTAGTTGCTGGTGTTACCCTCTTTGGAGAAATAAAGCAAAAAAGCAGAAAAACAAAAGGAACTAGAAATATAACAAAAAAGGAGCTGTCGAAAATAGAGATGAACGAATTTCATATTTTGAAATTCGTTCACGGTTCGTTTGGTGGTAAAAGCAGAATTGCTTTTTTTGGATTCTGTTACCACGGACGCAATTCTATGACGGAATGCATAACGGAATGCCTTTAGAGGGATTCCGTTATTCATTCTGTCATAATAGAAGTCTATGGGCTGCAAAACGGATCCGTACCGTTTCCATTATTCAATAACAAGACAATTGTTGTATTTGACTGAATAATTTTCCATATAAATCTTTTGAGCTGAATAAAAACTCTCTGTGTGTTCGCACAATGTCATCATCACGTAGTTCCACAGCTCAGAACATGAAATAGAAGATAATCAATGCAATTGATTGCATTAATGTTATTGACCTGATTCTGTAACCTTAACCACCTGTAAGATCATCAAGTGATCCTGCTCCACAAACCACATAGAAAAAACTCTACTTCTAAAACAAAATCTTTTTTATCTGAAGATTAAAGTCAAGGCAGACGAATATAACCTAGAAATATTACAGCTGTGCAGAGATTCTTACAAAAATCCTGCAACCATCTGATGAAAGTCATAAGCTCGAATAGAGAAAACCCAGCAGAACCGAACAGCATGAAATCATTGCTTACAAGGAATGGGAGGCCTGAGTTATATCAGATCATATTAGCTTCTAGTTACACTTCTGATATGGATCAGAAACCTTACTTGATGTCAAAATCAGTGGGATATCATATTCAAAAATAGTTTAAAAAAGATAAAATCCACTTAAAAATTCATTGCATGTACCATGAAGGGGTTGTGCAAGAATGGGGAGGGGTTTCGGCAAACACCCCATTTATCCAGACCTGTAAAGTAAGGATTACTTACTTACTTCCCGGTGCTGGTTTTCCTCAACTTCTCCATGCCTGCAATGTTCCACTGGGTTCCATCGAAGTCAACATCCAGTTTGACATTGTCACAACCAATCACTGACCAGGGTGGTGACCGGCTTTCCTTACATAATGACTGATTGTCACATGACATAAGGGAACAATCCTCAAACCAGATGTTGACATTGAGGGAGCCCAGTAGAGCATAGCAGGCCTGGAGAAGAAGGAGCGGGGAACCGGTGTCGGGAAGTTGGCAAGTAATCCAGATAGGTTTGGTTTGCCAACCCCTTAAAATTTCAAAATCGCTGTTGCATTTAGAAAGAGGCCCATGAGGCCTACAAAAGAAAGGATGATTTGACATGTGTGAGTATAGTACAGTAAACCCGTGGCCAGGCCAGAACTCAAAGCAACGCAAGTCATGGTGATGTTGTGAGTTCAGGTTAGAAGAGCAGTGTTCTGTCTGGGAAATGGAGCATGTTTCACAGATCACACACACTCACATGAAGCTGTCCAGTTGTTCTTACGATGACCGTTCTATTGCTGCTGCCAATGACAAATAAATGGTTATACAGGGAATGCACTAGGGATCATATAAAAGGAGGCTTAATGATTTATGTGAGGATTCGATATAAATATATGAATATTTATCATAGTCAAGACTATAATGTTCGGCATTACGCTGAAATCCTGATGCAATCCTGTGTCTCCTAAGACGGAATAATCGTGATTTTCTTTGATGTCTTAGGTCAACACCAAGGATAGACACAGAATCCTGACAGATAAAAGTCCAGAGGAAATGAGCTTTCCAACAGATTATATATTTACTCATAGCAGCCAGGTTTATTGATGAGTCCATAACGGTGGAAAGTCACAAATGTCAAGGCATAAACAAAAATCTATAGCTGCTCTTCTGTAAAAAGACATGGAAGTGAAAACATGCTGATAGTTAAAGGACAACTCGAGTCAGACATGAAAATCCCTCTAGCTTATACATGTTTTACCACTAGGGGGCAGTACAGTAAGTCATCCTGGTACAACAATGATATTCCCCTTTCAACCCATACTGAATGGCCTCATACAGTGACAACCACTGTTCTTATCCCCTTGATCGTTTGGCAGTCCGTGCAGAAGGAT